>PVKB01001010.1:368261-519224 GCA_004027205.1 Ctenodactylus gundi | reverse complement strand
TGTATGATTTTAGCTATGTGAGGTTTTTTTTTTTTAGACGGAGTCTCGTTCTGTAATCCAGGCTGACGCTGACCTCCCTATGTAGCTCAGAAGGGCCTTGAACATATGCCACTTCTCCTGTCTCAGCTTGCTGAGGGCTACATGAAAATTTTGACACTTGTCTCAGGATCCACTGTACAATTTTTAAAAATTTACAGTAAAGTTTAAGGATCAAAAATGGATTATGCAGTTGAGACATGTACTGTTGTTTTATATTCCAATATGTTAATTTGATCAAAATTGTTATGATTTTAAATCCTTGCCAATAATTTCCTCTGTTTCTTCTATCCATTCGTGACAAATTGGCTTATAATTTTCTTCCATGGCTTGATGATTTTCTTCACTTTTTATAGTCTTTTAAAAAAATTTTTAGAGCATATATTGAAAGAAATATTAATAAGTGAACATAGTTTTAAACAGCTTATTTTGTCTTAATAATATAATCTCTTACCATCATTAGGTGATCTTATTTGTGTAAATATTTAATTTGACATTTAAAAGTTTCTGTTTGATGTTTGAAAATCCAATTGTCCTACACCTAAGATAATTTGTATGGTATCCTCTCTTAATTTTAAAGATTTTTACGTCCTTAAGCTTGCATGCTATCTGTTATAAACCACATGTTGATTTTTCTTTCCTATATCAATACAAAAAGTTTTTATCTTAATACAATTTCTAGTCTTTTTTGAGATTTAAACCAACCACTTTATTTTCATGTGCTCTTGTAATCCTTTTCTATCATCCGTCTCTTTTAACTTTGTTCCCACATCTGCAACCTAACCAGGAAGGAGTGGTACTACCCGGCATGGGTTCCTGCGTGAGCTCTTCACAGGAGATGCTTGCTTGTAAGGCCGTGTCCAAGTGAAACAGAGCCTAAGAAGAGTGTCTTCTGCTTTCAGATTCAGGGTTTGAGGAATAAAATCTGGAAGAGGGTTAGAGGGGGTATATATATATATATATATATATATATATATATATATATATGGATATATATGAATATATATACGGATATATGTGGATGTATATCCATATATATATATCAGTCAGCCAAATTACATGTCACATGGCCTACAATTTTCCATTAAATTAAGCCACATTTGGTATAATATGAAAGAATGTAACTTATAGCAAATAACTTTCTACAGAAAGAACAATAAAACAGCATTTTAGAGCACTCTAAAATTTAGAAAATGAAAAATCTCTTGAGTTATGTTGAAATACTGTCTCCACTTTACAGATATTGCTTAGGAGCTTAGGGATTTCAGTTTCAACTTACAAACTTCACAGCTAGAAAGTAGAGATATTGAAGGTTGAATCAGGTCTTGATTTTATACTCAGTGATGATTAGACTTTCCTGGCAAATATACTTGGAAAATTGAGACGCATAAAACAAGATTTAGAGGTATTTTCCTTCAAAGAGGATTTGCATTTGTTAGTGCCCAGCTGTGGGGCACAACTAGTTAATGATCTCCTTAAATTAAAATCCATATTCTAGAGTATTTATTTCTAATCCTCTTATCAGCTAAAAATACATTTGAGTCTCATAAACAATCTTTGGGAGATATTTGATTACCTTTTAAATCATTATGTAAATAACTATCATTATAAATTAATTAGAATTTTTTCCTTTCCATTATCACTGATGAATTTTAGCTTGCAAAAAATAAAAAGGTGAAGAAAAATACAAAAACAAAAACTCTGGCATGCTATGATGCCTGGCATTTAGAAGAAATAAATACAATTCTAATGATATAATTGTGATTTTAGCCCACAGCTCAGCAGTCTGAACAAATAGAAATAAATGCCTGCACCACTGGGCCCGACTAAACATGTAACATAAATAAATACAAAAATAAATTACTCTAAACAATTCTAATAATAGTAATTCTAATAGTTATATATATATATAATAATTCTAATGATAATAATAATCCTGTATATATATATATATATATATATATATATATATATATATATATATATAAAATATAAATACAATTTTCTTGATAAGAAGTTGATTTCTGTTTTGAAAACTGAAACTGCCTATGTTGATTTATTCCTTCTACAAGTGGCAAGATGCTGGCACACGTGCATCTGATGTGAGGGGAAGGATTTTAAGAGGAAGTGATGGCAATATGACTTTTAATGTAAAAAAAAAAATTTTAAATTTTGCACATTCATTGTATATTTAACCTCACTGCCTTTGTCAGTCACAACCTGAGTTTCAGAAATGACTTTGGACTTTATTAAAATAAGTAGGTTTTTGTGCAATATACTTTGTATCACTGATGCCATGAAATTTTGATTTTTACCATGTGACTTACTTTTATATTCAGTAAGTAAAATGCATCTTCCAAAATATAGGATGTAATATCAAATTAAAACATATGATATGGATATCATATAATTCAAATGCATTTGTTCAATTGTTGTAACATTTGAAGTAGAACTAATTCTATGAAAAAATTATGCAAATATTAAATTCATTGTACAGAATGTTCCAGAGGTGACTATATATATAGGGAAGCTAAAAAAGGAATGAAACACTCCTGTATAATATATGGAGCAAAAATTATATTTTATCTTAGTTCAGAATTTCACAGATAATTTACAGCCAATCTAATATCTACTCAGAAGCATTCCTTAGGTTTGCTTAGGTGCTGTTGTGGTAAATCTAAAATTCTGAGGCTTGAGGAATACCTCAGTACTTAACAGCACTTGTCTAGCAAGTGCAGGGCCCCGGGGGTTTTGATTCCCCAACACCACATAAGTGGGGCGTGATGTCACTGCCTCTCCTCTCAAGACTGGCCAGAGTGGAGCCCCTCCCTCTTGTCCAGGCGCAGTTCAGGTTTCACTCTACTTAAATCCCCAATTTTTCCTCTACCCCAAGACCCTTACCAGAAATCACGTGATTGGGTTTTGAGAGACCCACCACGCAAATTAGTTGACTTTTAGACCCCGGACTTCGTCTAATCAATAAATGACCCTTCCTTTGTTACCCTGGCTGAACCTCTTCCGTTCAACTGCCTGTGAGTCTGGCTCCTTCGGAAAATAGAAACAAATGCCTGCACCACTGGGCCTGACTAAACATATAATATAAAAAAAACCGCAAAAATAAATTAACCCTGATTCAGACTCCTGGATGCTGTGACATCTGGCCTACTCACGGCCCCTCCAGACCCTTCTCCACCAGACTTCGCTGACTCCTGATGACCTGTGGCAGGAGAACCCGGAGACCCCAACAACAGCCAAGCCACCATACTTGCAGAAAATAAATTAAATGAATAAATGGAAAATAAAGGCCTGCACCACTGGGCCTGGTTCAACTTGTAACATAAATAAATACAAATATAAAGGAATCTCAAATGTCTCTTGTGTTTGGAACGTGATTGAATCGTGGAGATATTATAGTCATTACTGGTTCAATCCATTGACCATTTGCAGTGCTTTTAAGAGATGGGTCCTGTTTGGAGAAGGGGGTGTCATGGCGTGACCTGGAAGGATGTAATTCCTTTTCTGGCCGCTTCATTCTCTCTGCTTCTTTGCCACCTTGTGGCGAGCGGCTTTCCTTCCCGGGGTGTTCTTTTACCATTGCTATTTGTGTTTTTGGGCCAGCCAGCCATGCCATGACTGAGACCGCTGAGCTGGGGCTAAAATAAAACTTCCCCTCTTTTAAGTTGTGGATATCGAATTGTGTCCAATGAGGAGGAAGTGACTGAGACAGGCTCTAAGCATTTTCCAAGCTCTATGGTTGTGCTGTAAGAGAGGCATGTTTAGTAACAACTTACTGGAAGAGAGAATCATGAGGCTCTGTTACGGAAGTTGAGGAATGTCTCCTAGAAAGAGAAACAAAAGGGATAGGATTGAGGTCAGATGATAAGTACAGGGAAATGAAGCTCAAATCTATTTTAAATGAGAAATTGAAGAGCATGATGTTTAAAAGCTTGGACTCTGGCTCAGATCACCTATGTTTCAATGCTAATTTTTACGAGCTGATGTTCCTGAACTTCATCCCCTCAACTTAAAAAAATGGTCTACTACCTTGTCCATCTGCAGGGTCAGCATTCCCTAGAGACATGGAGCAGTGAGGAGCTTCTATCTTGCCATCGTTATCCCCAGATACTAGACATGCAACTCCAAGATTTAATGTTTGCCTTGCTGGATTCAGGTCTTGTTTTGATACAACTCCTTTTTATACCCCTGTTCTTCCTTTTCAGATTATTTTAGGAATATATGCTCTGAAAAATTTATAGGTCTCGTGGATAAGAATTTCTTTGCATCTCTGCCAGTCATTTTTTGTTACTGAAATATAATAATCAACAGAAAGAGAAGTTTCAAAAGAAGTTTCAGTCCATGGTTGTCTAGTTCCAAGAAGAACTGGTGTGGTAAAAGGACATGATGGACAGCAATTGACTCAATCCATGGCCACCAGGAAACGGGGAGAGAGAAAGAAAGAACTGAAGCCAAGAGCGCGCTCTTCCAGGTCGTACCCCACCTCCAACCAGTGACCCAACTGCTAACAGCACACTCAGCTACTGACCTCATATATAGTTTCCTCATGATATGATTACTTTCCTAACGCATGAGACTTTTGGGGAATGTGTTTAGATCTAGACCACACAGTCTTACAGATGACTTAGGACTATGACTTCTGAGCAATGCTGATACTATTGAGGCTTTGGGACAGAAATTGTGTTTTTATTTGCATGCAGGATAGCTATGCTATATTTGGCAGAATCATGAACTTATTATTGTCTCTATTTACAGATTAAACATGGTTTAAGAAGCGTTTGAGTGTTAAGTTGGCAAGGGGTGAACTTGTGATTGTTGACCTTGACTATCAACTGTATTAAATGAGATGCCTAACAGACAAATAAATCACACCGTGCCTGCATCTGGTTGGGTTATGGAAGCATAGCTTTGGGAATTTATCTACTCTCCAGCCCCTCTTTCCTGGTGATTTCCCCCTCTCCTTCCTTCCTTCATACAAAATGCTCCTGTCACATTGGTCCTATTCAATTATAGACTGAAAAATTTGAAATTGTACATCAAAATAGAAAATTTCTCCTTCATACAGGCCAAGTATTTTATCACATGGATTAAAGGCTGACTAATATATTTGCTATTGAACTTTATTTTATTGTGAGACTAGGTCTCACTTTGTAGCCCAGGCTTGTCCTGAACTCACTATGGATCTCAGGCTGGCCTTGGACTCATGGCAATCCCCCTGCCTCAGCCTCTTGAGTGCTTGGATTACAAGCATGTGCCACCCGTAGCTGGCTTATGTTGTTCTGGGGAATTGAGCTTGGATATTTAGTGCCTGATTTAGTGCTCGCTAGCAAGAGTTTTAACCACTGAGCCATTCTTCAAGCCCTTCAAATTCTGATTTGTAATTTCTAAAAAAAATATCATGGGCTTTGTCTTGAGATTTTCACTTTTGATACATTAACAACATTTTAAGATAGAATTTTAAAGCATAAGTATAAAGACTGCCCACGTTAACTAGGACATCAAAGCAACATTCTAACTTCTTGAAGAAATTGGGGACCTAAGTTTGTATTTCCTGAATGTTTTGCCGTTGGAGTTCTAGATAGCTTTGCTAGTTGGGTACATCAATTGGTCATACTATCAGAGATGTTGTCATGGGATCATGGTGCCTTGTTTTCCCAAGCTATCAATTTAGGCATGCCTAGAAACACCCCAACTCAGAAAAAAAGATTTAAATAAATGAGTGGGCTCCAGGAGGCCCCAGGGAAACAACTCGTGTGAATCAGCGGTTCGTACGTCTGGCGCTGACTCTGGTTGTTTCCCCCTCCCCCATCTAAGGGACTAAGATGCTTCCTATGACCGTTAAGCTGATGAAGAAAAAATTACGTCATGGCTGATATACAAATGATCTTTGCAAATCACCTTTGATTACTATGAAAATACTTTAGAAAAACAGTTTAAAGAATGAAAGGCTTATTTATTTATTTATTTATTTGCAGCTTCAGAAGTTTCAGCTCAATTGGCTGGCTCAACTGATTTCAGCCTGTGGGCGGACAGAAATATTATGATAAAGAAAAGTGCAGTGGAGGGAGTCTACTCGCCTTATAATATGTGGCAAATGGAGAAAGCAAAGGACCCAGAAGATATGGCTGGGAATCATGCGCAGTCCACAGATCTTGCTCCAATGACTTATACCCTGAAAATGGGTCCTATCTCTTTTTTTCTATCATAGTCAAATAATTCCATCAGATTATAATCTCATCAATAGATTAATCTGCTGTTTAAATTAGAGCTCTCACTATCCAGTTGTCTCTGGAAACACCTACAGGCATACCTAGAAGCGTGATTTACAAATTTTGTAGGTATTTCTCGATCCAATCAAGTTGGCAATCAAAATTAGCTATCATCATAAGATGTGATGCTAAATCATCTAGAAATACAGTTCTACAGCATTGCAGCCAGACTCAGTGGTCAGCCTAAATGTCAAGGAGAAACTAACCCTCCTATTGATCAAATTTTTATATATTCATTTGGTTTTTCCTTATTTATTTATTAATTCACTCATTTTTCTTTTATGCATTTGTATTGTTCCAGGTGAAAAATGGCTGGTACACAGATCTATACAATTCATTAGAAGTTGCTGCTTTGCTTGGAAGGGAAGGTGTTTGGAGGAAATAAGGTTAGTGATAACAAGAACTGGGCAAGTAGCACGGAACTGGATTCAGAATCAAAAGTGGAGGGGAAGAATGTTGTGTTCCACCGGGCCGATCCCTACTGCACTTTCTGCAGGCACTGAATATTTTGGACAAAATGAGCCATCCTCTAGATGTTAGTGAGCTTTATTCCTTGTTCGGTAAGTGCTTGCCTAGTAGGGCATGTTGGTAGGAATGGGGATGGTGTCCTTGCTTAACAGAACACTCAAGGATGACTCATCTGTTCATCTGCACTGCTCACTTCATGATCTCTAACAATGCAGATGGATAGTAAGCCCAGGAGAGGGCATCACGACCCAGGAGAGTAGCTGTTCACCTAAGGGCAAATTAATCACAGTAGAATCCTTTTGCCTCTTTAAACAATCATGTAGATTTACCTCCAAATATTCTTTTAATTGTTAATCTAGGTCAATGGTTTAAAAGTCTTTTTCACTCTTACAGTATTCCAGCTTTCAGTTTTTCTTACTAAGAATGCAAGCTGAATACTCATATTCCATCCTAAAAAATTAAGAATTCTCTGTTCACAATTTCTAATATGTGTTTTCCTATTTCCTTTCAGTTACCCTCCTTCCTTGAGGACAATAATCAAGTTTATTCTTCTCTTTTTAGGTTCAATACAACCTACCACCAACAGCTTGAGTTTGTATAAAAGCCTGTTGGACTGCAGTAACACCTGTTCATTCCCCTGTTCATGGCGTATTTTACCACACAGACGCAAAGCTGTGTGCTTACTCTGGAGATGGGATGACCCTAAAGGCCTAAAATATTTACCATTTTTTATTTTACAGAAAAAAGTTTGCTAACCTTGGTTGCATTTCACTTGTATTTTGTTTCCTAATTCTTTTAATATTTTGGTGTTTATGCATACAGAGAACAAACATTTATTAAGAATTTTCTAGTTACTAGGGACTGAGATGCATTCTAGAAATTCAAAGATAAACATACATATTCTCTTAATATTTACTTTGTAACCTACCGTGTACAATAATTTCTATTGCTTTAGTTTTAAAATATAATTCTGGTTGTAGCATTTACTATTCTGGCTTGGAATTATTATATATTTATTATGTGAAACTGTGGATGTCATAATGATGCTTTTTATTTTGAATACTATCAGAGGTAGGATAGATCTAGAGCATGAGGTTGACTCATTGGAACATTCTGATATTTTTCATAGCTTCTTTTGGTCATGATGATAATTTACTTTTGAATGCATTTATATATTTTCATTCAAATGGCTACAATTATTTCAAAGATTGCATTCTTGTGGAACATTATGAAAATATAAAGCCTTAACATTCTCTAACCAGTTAGTGAAAATAAAATCCACTTTTCCTTCCAATATTGCTCAGATTTAAATTTCGCATCTGACTAATAAACATTCAAGTAACAATTCATTGTGATGAGGCAGAACGCTTCCCTGCTAAAATTGCTTCTCATTTCCATGAAGCATTTCTTCATTTCATAAACTATTTAATTTGAGGCTGTATTATCATCCAGACACTACGATCTTTCTTTTCTTTTTGATTCATTTGTTTTCTTCATGTTCTATAAAGTAAAATGGTGATCAAAAGTTAAACCTGTCAGTAGGCAGATCACAAAACAATAACATGTTCTTTAAAGTGATTTGACATTGCATGAGCTGAAGGGAGACACCTGGTCCCTTGTTTCCTCTGGAGACACTTCATTTTCTGTCACTGTCAACAAGATCTGTCACCTAATAAGTACACATAATGATAAATTCACGGATCACTGTAGCATGGAGAAGTGTCTTTTTACAGCACCAACATGAAATTAATTGTAATTTTGGTAATATTCCAGGGTAGCAAACCACCATGGAGATGTTTTTCAGACAATGTTAAATAAATATGTATGAAGCTCTCCAACTTTTCCATCCCACACTTAAATTATTTCCTTCCATCTTTAGCATCTGGTATGGTCTTTGACACCTGAGTATGTATTCTATTTCTTTTCCAAGACAAGTTTGTAATTCTCGGATGATTTTTTTGCTAACATTAATAGTCAGTAGTATTTAGAGTCTTTTTTTCCTAACAGCAGCATTGAGTCACTGAGGAGCTTGTTAGAAATGTAGATGCTCAAACTCCACCTCAGACCTACTGAAGAGGAAACTGCTCTTGTAATAGATTCCCAAGGGAGTCATATGCACATTGGGATTTGAGAAGTGCTACCTTAGATTTGCAAGGAGATAGACAATAAAATAATGTCCATCACCATCAAGCAGCTGATCTAAGCCGGGAAGAGATGGGCCTGAGGCTGAGTCAGTGAAGCTACGGGAACTCCATCCTTCCTCCGGCAAGTCACCCCTTGATGAAGGAAATGTCCTCCATGAGGAGAATGCAGAAGGCGAATGCTTATTTTTTTCATGGCTTCTTGCTGATCCAATTATCATTATTATTTTTAATATCATTATTTATTTGGAACACTGCTATGGTACAGGCAATTTCAGAGGGTTTTCTCAAGGCCCAGTACAATTCAGGCCTCTTACAGTCACTTAAATGCAAGTTAAGACTACTTTACTAAGGGGATATATTACCTAAGGGCATTTAAAAATTACCAATATAGTCAAGAATATCATCTTACTGACGGTAGTCCCTAAGTAATATCTGCTGAAAGCCAAGAAAGAAATTTAGAAATATTGACATGAAAGGCAGAGAAGAAGAGAGACAGAAAGTTCCCACATATGAGATTAAAGGAAAATTCAATACAGATGAAGGGTTTTTACAAAAATGTTGCTATCACTAACAAATTACTGTAAATAATATTTAAAACTGCTGCTTACTGAACATGTCTACCTTTTCCATGCATTGTGCTTCTACACAGTGTGATGGTTTGGCTCCAAACACCTCATATATTTGCATGGTGTGCAGTATCTATGAACTCTATGCTCTTTTAAGGGGTCAAAAGAGTCAGGTCATTGGGGCTTTATCCGGAAGAAGCAGATCACATGACCTGGAAGGGCGCGTGCTAGCTCTGCCCTTTCTTGTTTATTCAGTTCCCTGCCTGTCACGCTGTAAACGGCTTTTCTCCTACGCTTCCACCATGTGCTGCCGCCTTTGCCAACTGTCCATGAACGGACTGAAACTTTTCTGAAACAATGAGCTAAAATGAATCTTTCCTTCCTGAAGTTGCGGATGTTGGGTGTCTGTCCCAGCAATGAGAAAGTGACTAAGACACAGAGTGTCCCATTCGTTGTTCATTCAAATCCGGGAGGGTAGTTACCAGCTCGCATGTCACAGTCACAGCACCCAGTCCTCAGATCTACAGAACGGATTTGGTTCACCTAGACATTGACCTTCTGTGTATGTGTTCTAAGAAATCATTAGTATTTTCTAGCACGCACATCACAGTTTGCTCATATTAATCTTGGAGTCAATCAAAGCATTTAGGTTCTTTTTATAATAATTACTTTAAGACGGACACTGTCTGCCTTCCGTTACTCATTGTGCAATTTAAAATGACACCTGCAGTGAATAGTTTTATATCCAATTGTGTTCAATTTTATGAGATAAGTGCTGACTTCTGGTCCAGCGCATTAAGAACTCATCAGATATTTATCTTGTTATATCATAAATTATCATCCTATTTCAAAGTCACTCACACATTTGAAAACAATGTGTCTTATTTCTAGGAGGACACGAAGTGGACCTACTGCTGAGCTCATTAGAGTCCTCCTGGAAGGCAGGCACACTTCTGTTAATTGAAGATTTTCAGCTGTGACTTTCCACTACTTGCCAAATTACTTACTTCAACTTTCTTTTCAATAGTTCAGGTAGAAACAATGTCACATTTGATTAAATGTCCTACAGGCCTGGTGTGCAGGTATGTAATCTCAGCCCTGTGGGAGACTCAGACAGAATTATTATAAGTTCTAGCCTAGCCTGGAAATCTTAGCAAGACTCTGACTCATAATCAAACATAACAAATAAGCCCAGGGTATAGATCGATAGGAAGGCCTAGAAAATTCAGTGGTGAGGCTCACAGGCTTGAGAGCCAGATAATAAATAGCATAGATCTCACACTGGGTCTGAAGGTCTAGGAGCCAAGAGTAAGAAACACAGAAGATTGATGCCCTAGCATAAGCCCTCAGGCAGAACTAATTCTACACTCCACTTTTTTTTTTTTTTAAATTGGGTATTTGAGTCCTGGAAATTTGCACTGAGCTACACTCCCAACCTCTTTTTATTGTTCCTTTGAGACATACTCTTAGTAAGTTGCTAAGTTGTCCAAGCAGGCTGGGCTCATAATTGCAATCCTCCTGCTTCAGCCTCCCAGCACATTAGGATTTCAGGTGTGCACCACCATCTCCCAGCACATTAGGATTTCAGGTGTGCACCACCATGGCTGGTTCACCTGATGTTTTATTCAGACAGTCAACAGACTGGATGACGTTCATTCATCCTGGAAAGCAGTTTGTTTTAGACGGTTAACAACTCAAACACCAACCTCTTTTGGAATCACTTCCACAGATACACTCAGAAATAACACTTAACCAACTATCCATGTATCCCCTGACCCAGTAAAATTTATGTAAAATATTAGTCATCCCTTATGAGGATTTGTGTGGGACTTATTACATGCACAGTTTTGAGTACCTACCTGTGTTTAGGCATGGTCTTGTATTTAATGAACACATGTTACTGTTGAGGGGTTCTTGCTTTCTGTCCTGTCTACACATTATCCACTTCGTAACATCCTTTTGGATTGAATAAGGGAGTGTTTTTAAAGGAAGACATTCTGGACTTCCTTCAGGGACAGTTTTCATCCTGGGTTCTATGGGGTTTTAGGAACTGAAGCAGGAGGTTAGGGGTTTACTGTAACAGAAAAAAGTCATGGTGCAACAGTGTTGTGAGAATCTAGACTATGAGGTAAAAATTTTTCTTTTGATCAAAATTAATACAGGGATTGAATTTGAATATCTATTATGTTTGTCTGTTGACATCTCTTTTGTCTTCAACTATTATTTATTTTAGTCTTAAATTTTATTTTAGAAAGTTCGTCAAAACTCACATGTTGCTTAACACACTGTCAACCTTTCCAGGAAATTTGGACTCTGATGAGGCTTGGGATAATGGAATGTAGAAGGCAACTCAACTAGACCAGCAGGAGTGGAGCCCCTCCCTCTTATCTCAGGCCCAGGACTGGCCCACAGCTCAGGTTTCACTACTCAAATCCTCAATTTTCCCTTACCCTAAGATCCTTACCAGAAATCACTTGATCAGGTTTCAAGAGACCCACCACACAAAATAGGTGACTTCCAGACCCTGAACTTCCTCTAATCAATAAATGTCCCTTGCCCAGTTACCCTGGCAGAACCTCCTCCCTTCAACTGCTCATAAGCCTGGCCCTCACAGACAATAAAGGAGCTGTTAACACTGACTCAGTCTCCTGAACGTGATTCTGTGACATCTGTGGTACTCATGGCCAGTGGAGACCCTCCTTCCCCAGACTTCTTGGTTCCTGATCGCGGTGGCCAATGGCGGCCAGGGAGCCCAGAGACCCTGACAAGGAAAGAGAGCATGTTTTATTATTTAACAACTTTATTAGTGCTTTGCTCAATGGGGTTGAGTAACAAATATTATCTGAGTAGTAGTTACACTTGATAGAAAACTGAGACACCAGAAATGTCGTGAAGGTAACACTCTGACATCCAATTCACTTTGGTACATTGCTCACAATGCTAAACCAACATAAGAAGGCATGTCACCAAGTGTGTCATTGACACTGTGGGTTGGAGCACTGGAAGTACATGAGGACCATCTGCCTCTGGGCCTATATCTTGGCAGTTTATCCTTCACCCATTTCTGCATATCAACTTGAGATAAAAAAATTTTAAAGTGTAGGTTTTCAGCAAGGCTGCTGGGAAAATTTATACTAGCAAACTGAACTAGAACCCATCTAAATATGTTTTTTAATTCGTCTTTCCATTTTTGTGTTTTAATACAAATGCTTGACTGTGCTCAATTGTCAAGCTGCATTCCTGAAAAACTGATTGACCCAAACAGTGTATTAATGATTAGCAAATGAAACTTTAAAGACTTCATCAAGTGCTTCCTTATCATTAAGGCAGTGCAAGTATTTATATTATAAAAACCTTGTGCATCTTGACCTTTAGAGGACAGGGCCACCAACCAATACATGCAGACTTTTTGTGTGTGGACAGAAGGTACTTTTGGCATTCAGCTCTGCTATATAGAAACAGAATGAACAAAGGCACATTTTCCCTGTTTTTTTTTTTTTTTTGGGGGGGGGGGGGGGGGGGGAGTTGGCAAGAGGCAAATAAAAGATCCAAGTGGATTTTCTTGGGGTTGGGAAAAGTTGAAAGTAGGCCTCCACCTTACAGTCATTGTTTGTACAAATTCTTCATAGTTGACTTGTCCATCTCTATCAATATCTGCTTCTCTCATCATTTCATCTACTCCATTCACCTCTTAATTTTTCTCTTAAGCTGTTATGACATGACGAAATTCTGCTGCACTGAAGTGACCCTCTCCATCCTGATAAAGACTTAGAACAGTTCGTGGATTTCTTCTTTACCACCAGTGGCTCTCTTTTTAATAGCCATCAAAATATTGGGAAGTCAGAGGTACCCTTGCCATTAGCAACCACTCCATGGGTCATCTCCTGAAATTCAGCTTCTGTTGGGTTTTGACTTGGAGATATTTTGACAATTACTAGCTCCTTTGTTGGAATGATGGCATCAGCCTCTCTGTCAAATGAGCAAGTTGATATTCAGCAATCTGTTCTTTGGTCATCTGACCAGTCACGGTGCATGCAAAGGGAGGAAGGACAGAGGGCGAGAGGGTGGCTGTGCCAGTGCAGGTGCTGTGACAGCAACAGCACCGCCAGGGGTTAGACTGAAATACTGATCCCTGCTTCAGTGTGGATAAACCATGCAAATATGACTGGTAGCTAGGTGAACGAAGCCAGATACAAAGGAGCACATACATACAATGAAAATCATTTCATTATTCACCAATTTCTGAAGTTTAATGTAACTATTAAATTTTTGAAATTTAGTATAACTATTGTAAGTGGCAAATACATGTGAATAAAAAACTAACTCATGGAGAAAAACAGGATTTCATTTCTATGAAATATACGGGACATGCAAATATATGTAGTCAGATTAATGGTTGCTAGGAATAGGGAAGAAATCTAATGGAGAGGAGACAGAAATATTAAAGGTGAGAGTTAATGAATTTAGATTTCTTTTGAGGATCATAACATTTTCTAAACTCTGTGTATACATTAAAAGTTACTGTGTGGTACACTTTAAATAGAATTGCATAGCACATGAACTATACCTCACACTTCTAAAACGACAGGCAGATTACCTAATGAAGACAGTATATGAAGAAAACTGCATTCAAATAACTACATTTCAGGAAAGAAAGAAAGAACTAAAGAGGGAAAGGGGGCAGGGATCCGGGGAAGGAGAGAGGCAGATAAGAGAGGAACAGGAGGGCATTGTATTACCTGTTTAGCTTGGATAAGAAGCTTGAGAAAAAAATAAGGTTCTGTAGTGAAATAATGTTATTTTTAGTGGTTAACTAAGGAAGCTAAACAAAAATATTTTAAATGGGTCTTTTCATGCATAATGATGATACCATGCTGCAAACAAGAACTGTGATTAACTCAGCTTTGTACAACACAAAATATAAACTTCAAGATCTTTGAAAACACAAGTGGCTGAACTTGCAAAGCAGACATTCTATTTCCACTTGAGTTTTCCGGTAATGTTGAACCAGTCACACACAATCAAAGCACTGACAGTGTACTTGTAAGTCTGACTAATTAAGTAAATTCCAAGCAACTCTAAGGAGTGCTTCAAACGGTGTAACTATTAATATAAATTGAATAACACGAATTCAATTTTTCATTATCCTTTAGGGTAAAAGACAATCATGAGACTAATTTACAAAATCTACGTCAGCTCGAGGTTTCAAAGATCTGAGGCATTTAAATGTCATGTCTTCTATAATGCTAATCCCTTATTAATAACACATCTTGACTACGATGAGCAAAAAGCAAAAGTGTCACTCCATGTGGTCTCCACAAGCCACTGAGTCCCACGATATGAAAATACCAAAAAATGTTTAAAAGCCTTCTTGTCTCACAGAGCTGATAAATACCATGTTGTCTTACAGAAATACTACAAGGAACAAAGAGAAAATGATTTCCCCCTGGAATGTTAGCCTATCAATAGTAGTTCCATGACTAATTAACAATGAAAGAACATTGAGATATGTTTCAGAAGGATTTTTGTAGAAAATGAAAGTCCATCATGGAGTTAGAAGCTTAGAAGGTCAGATCATTTTTCTTCAACTATAGTTTAATCATTTTTCTATAATCACAAATTAATTATGACTAAGAAAAGAGAAACTATTTACATTTTGGGCTACAGTACAGCCAAGATTAAAATCAACAGCTGGCGTGTTGGTGAGGTAACCGTGTTCCTTGGCATCATTTTTGTTATTCACTTCAAAATGCCATGTAAAATTTTTTAATTAGCTGGTATTGGTGGATGTGTTTATTGCAATACACATGTTTTTTTCATTTCATGATGCCTATGTGAGCTAAATATGACATGTGGGCTAATGATTGCTTCAGGATATGAGGAGGAATTTGCTCCTTACATAAGATTAAACCAACTTGTAATGACAAACTATAATCACACAGTCAGAAAACAACAGTTGGAAGGGCATTTATCGAAACTCCTCATTTTTAAAATAAGAAAACTGAGATTTAAGTTTGTGCTTATTTTTCTTTGATCATTTAAGTTAGTTTTATCTAGGTTCCCAACCATTTAACTTCTTGTCTGTAGCGTTGTTACACAGAAAATAATAGAACATTGTAATTAATCTTTCCAGTTGTGAGCTCTTACAAAGCTAAATTTTTAAGCATTTGGTAATCAAGTCCCCCACTTTTATATGCATCACCCCTCCTGGGAATATTTCCAAAAGAGGTCAAAACAACACATAACAGATATACATGTATACCCATGTTCATAGCAGCACAACTAACAACAGCTAACATATGGAAGTCACCAAAATACCCATCTACAGACCAATGGATACACAAACTGTGGTATTTATGCACAATGGAATACTATGTATCTATAAAGTCCCACAGCTCGGAGGCCTTTACGGGCAAATGGAAGAAACTTGAGATCATCATGCTTAGTCAAGTGAGTCAGAAGCAGAAAGTGAAACATCGAATATTTTCTCTGATATGAGAGACCCAGATCACAACTCCTATGGAACTTAAAATGAAAAACAAAATGAAAGAGGGGGGTAGGGTGAGGGACAAAAGGAGAGTGGGAAAGTCTTTGTCACCATGACAAGATACGTATGTGCACAAAATGCTCAACTTCATTGTAAACCTTAAATCTTGCACTAATACATATCAATAAAATGGGGGGGGGGAGTAACATGTAGAAGTATTGAAGCCAAAAATGCCCTTCCCACAATACTACCTGCCAGAGTAAAATTCATGCTAGAGGAATTAAAACAGCTAAGGTAGACATTGCTCAAGGATATTGCAAAAGATGCAGAAGCCAGGACAAAAATTTGAGCTTAACTTCACTGGGACAAAGGTGAATGTTTTTTGGCTCCAGGGAGGTGAAATCCCAGGCCAATAGTGTTCTGTTAATTGCTCTACCCAAAGGCAACAAAAACTTCCTGCTCTGCTCCTGATGGAAAATAGGTATGCGACTTGGACAAAGCACCCACCTACATTTGGCCCCATCCTCCCATGGGGACAGGCAGGGATGTTGTTTTCCTTGGTGATCACATTTCAAAGGAATAGCTCCTAGATCTTTCAGAAAACCAGTTCTGGTTTACAGAGATGGTCTTGAGGGATTCATCTCGTGGTGGAAGGAGCTGGGGTAGTGGTAATTAAGTTTTCCGAAGTCAGTCTTCCAGAAAAGGGAAGGGAAGGAACTTCAGGGGTAGACCAGCTGGACTCTCTAAGGACAAACACAGAGGCCAGGGACCCAGAGGCAGAAAGAAACCTGTTTTAGGTGCTGAGAGGCAAAGGGAAAGTTTATTTAAGGCCATCTTGGTCATACCTAGGAATGACTCTTCAAATTTCATTAATGTCATTTTTTAAAAATTCTGATAATATCAGGATCAGCCAATGCTATTTGCAGCAGCAATGAAATTGTAGTGCCATGGAAATACTCGGGAAATTACGTGGGGCTTCCGGCATGTTTCAGGCAACCCTTCTCTGTGTAATTCACACAAATGGACAAAGGAGGAATGTGCTCTTTCTTCTCATCATTTCTTTTCTAATCTATGAATTCATGCAATTTCCTCCAAAGTAATTACTATTTCAGGTCCTTAAATGGAGTCCTCCTCCCCCAGCACTATCATTTCCCCCAATGATGACACAACCAGAACAGGAAGTGGTCACCAGAGCAAGTCATTTCTATTTTTGGTGACAATGATTCTGGTACTATTTTTTCCTTATCTTCATGTGTGATTAAAATAAAATTAGGCTGGTGGAATGGCATAGCAGTTTAAGGACTTGCCTAGCAATCTCAAGGCCTTGAGTTTGATTCCCCAGCACCACATAAACAGTATGTGGTGCCTCGGAGCTGTAATCCAAGAAGGTTGAGTCAGGAGGATTGTGATGAGTCCAAGGCCAAACTGGGCTACACCATCTGTTCAGGACCAACCTGGAAGACAGAGTAAGACCCTGTCTCAAAAAAAATTAGAAAAAATTACATATATTAACACACTGATTGTGAGACCACGAGCATGAATTCTCTTCCTAAGAAGACCTGGATTCTATTTGGCCTCATTGGCTTAACAATGCTGGTTAAGAATGCGACCCATGTGCTGCTAACCTCAAGCTATATGCCCTGCCCCCCAACATACCTGTATTCAAGATGATCAATAAATATATGCCCTACTTTGCAATTTTGCTTTCATCTCTCTATGTTCTGCAATTTCCGACAGCTTTAGTTTCAAGTTTGCTTTAAGGAATTCTCTATAAATTCCTGCCCTAAGAGTCTTTCCTCTGCTCTATTTCTCTTTATTTTTTTCTCCAATAAGTATGGAGACTTTGCTGTGATCTTGGCTGCTTCTTTCTTTTAGGAGCCAGAGTCCATAATGTCTGTCCCTTTTGCCTCTCACAGCTCTAAAGATGGGCTCTGAGAAGTCTTTCCTCTAGCCATTTGTGATGTAATTTGCATGGTAGTTAATAGTTTTGTTGAAATTCAGGTTCTACCCTTTACTTAATTCAGACACTTTATGCAAAAAAAAGGTTTTTAATTATTTTATTCCTTCCTTTAAGTTAAAATTTTCATATAAAGTACTGATTTTGAATTTATATCTAGTGTCAGTATTTTAATATATTTTAGCTTTTGCACATGACATTTTGATAGGTCATACTAAATTAAGTTTCTTTTTAATTGTCACTTTTTTCTTGGGAGTACATGAGAACATTCACCATTTTATCCAAAATTACTAATTTATTGAATTGGCAATTATTTAAAAGTAAAAAGATTTTAACCAACAGATGTTCAACAAAATGTTCTAATAACTGAATTCCTTAGGAACTTAAGACATTAGATAAAATGTCATGCTTTTTCTTTTATTCCCTCGGTTATCAATGACTTGCGTGGTAAGAGGGGAAAGGTGTTATTTCCCATAAGCATTTTTATCCTACTAAGAATATGGTTCTGATTGCCAAGATGGTGAATCTGGCTTGGGTTTTGGCTCCTTTCAAATGAGGAACATGGAATTAATACCATACTCAATTCAAAAACTCAAGTACAATGATCAATTATCAGAAACTACTGGCATATTGAAAGCACATAGGATACAGCCCAGAGGAAACTTCAGGCCTGGAGTGCTAAGGGCATCCTAAGACCAGGGACATAGAGAGAGTTTAGGGGAAAAGGAGGAGAGACTCAGAGGACAGAGGCAACGTGAGGGGCTCAGTCTTATTGCATGTGGAGACCATGACCACAAGCCTCCACCTGAGAGGATGCGATGGAACTACCTTAGCTGTAATCTCAGCTACTGTGCTGGAACGGAGGGCAGGAGGGATGAGGTGCATAACTGGGGTATAAAGGAATCCCGGCAAAATAACCTGTCACCTGGAAACTCTGAGTCCCAGGTTTTGCTACAGTTGCACTCCTGGCTACTATGCAGCCCATAGATCACAAGTAGATGTAACAGGGCCTGCGCTGCCGGAACCAAGGTGAGGAACAGGGGCTGACGGCTCCACCCTGCAGTGCTTTCCTTCCTGATACCTGATGTGACGCTAAAGGAGAGTCGTCATCACCAGAGCAGGGCAAGGGACACAAAAGTGACATCTGGAGAAGCCTGACGGCCTGCCCCTGCAGACACGCATGATGCCATCACACACACACACACACACACACACACACACACACACACACACACCGTGATGCTGTGAAATTAGCTTGATTGTAGTGAATATTTCACAGCACATGCTTGTATGAGTTCAAAGTTGTTCACCTTAAGTGTATACAGACTTTGACAACTATGTCTTAATAAAATTAAGGAAAGCGAAGTGATAACCAATTAGGAGAATTATCTTTGAAGAAGTTAAACTTTAGAAGTGGTAAGACAAGTGTGGCTGTTTGTAGTAACAAATCTTGTAGTGCTGTTCGAGCTCTACATCATGTGTGCAAATTAGTTTGATAAAAATGAGATAAAAATCACAAATTTAATTCTATATTTGATTATAGTAGGAACCAGGTTAGCCTTCACCACAAAAACTTGAATGCTAACAATATAAACACACTTACAATCATTTCTAAGAAATTAGCTGATATTGTTGAACTGGACATATACTTCCTTCTGTGAAACTGATGGCAGAATATAAAATGTCTTTGTAAGGAGTCAGAAAAAAAATGGTTTCAAAATACTTGTAAACTTAATCCAAATCAACTTTCATGAACTCCATATCAAAGGAAAAAATTTATCTTAACAATAACTGAAAATATTTATGCTATTTTGAGAAAGTTTAATCCTCAAATAAGTATCTTCTTTCAAAGAAACAATGTTTATTTTAGAGCAATTATTTTCATCACAAAAGAGGTTTTCAAATTAAAAGTTCTCAGAAACAAGGTCTTAGTACCAAACCTTTTGTTGGAAGAAAAGTCTTCATTTTCTGATGACATTAACAGTGAGTGCTGCCACGTGGGCCAGCTGGTATCAGACCCTGCAATTGCTCAGAAAGGAAAGATATTACGAGCTCACAGACTATTATACATATCAGGGCAGAGAAAATTAAAATTTAATTAATTTTTGATAAAATATTCATATCTGTATTGTTGGGAGACACCTTGAGCTTTGCAGGTAACAGCAGAAGTTTCAAACTGCAAACCATATTTAATGATTAAAAGCAATGGAGGGGCTGGAGGAATAGCTCAGCTTTTAAAGCACTCGCCTAGCAAGTGCTAAGTAACAGTTTGATTCCCAGCACCACATAAGCTAGGTGTGGCAGTGAACACCTGGAATTCTAACACTCAGGAAGCTGAGGGACGAAGATTGCCAAGAGTTTGAGGCCAGTCTGAGCTATATAGTGAACTCAGAGCCAGCCTGCACTACAGAGTGAGACTCTGTCTCAAAAACAAACAAACAAACAAAAATTCAGCAGCAATGGAATCAGGTCTGCCCTTTCGCCAAATCTCACACTGGTGATAATTTTTATTAAATAATATTTTTGAAACATTGTGAAGTTTATTTTGATTACATTTATAATTTCTGCATATTTTCATAAAACTAGAGAAAGAACATATATGCCTAACAAATACCTGATGAATCACACAGTTTCTTCGGAGGAGAGACATAATTTTAAGATTTTTATTAAATAGAAATAGCTGATGCTTATTTAATCCAAGGCTCTATTTGCTGAGCAGGATGTGAAGTATAGAATGTTAGTGTTCTCATTAAATCCTCACAAGAAGTTTTATTCCCGTTTTTAGTGATATGCATAAGTGCAAAACTTAAGAGTTTACAGTGATCTTGAGCATTTTATGCACATACATATCATGAAAAAGTTACAAATCCTTGCCCTCTGTCCTTTCGACCCTCCCGTCACCCGTCTCCCCAGTTCCCATTATTTCCCACATTAAGTTCCATGAAGTTATTGCGACCTGGGTCTCTCATATCAGAGAAACCTTGATATTTCACCTTCGGATTCTGACTCACTTCACTAAGCATGATGGTCTCAAGTTGCATCCATTTACCTACAAAAGCTTCCAACCTACCTGTCTTTATAGACGAATAGTATTCCATTGTGAATAAATACCACAATTTGTGTATCCATTGATCTATTGATGGATAGTTTGGTGTCTTCCACATTTTAGCTATTTTTAGTTGTGCTGCTATGAACATAGGTACACATGTATCTCTGTTACGTGTTGTTTTTAACTTTTGGGGGAATATTCCCAAAAGAGGTATCAATGGATCGAAGGGGATATTTATTTCCAGTCTTTTGAGAGACTTCCATACTGCTCTTCATTGTGGTTGCACCAGTTTGCATTCCCACCAGCAGTGCAGGAGGGTGGGTTCCTTTCTCCCCACAGCCTCTCCAGCAGATTACTGTTTGTGTTCTTGATGTATGCCAATCTATCTGGAGTTAGATGGTATCTTACCAATGTTTTGATTTGCATTTCTCTTATAGTTAACGATGTTGAACAGCTTCTCATGTATTTATTGGCCACTTGAACTTCTTCATCTGAGAACTGCCTAGTCATTTCTTTTGCCCATTTTTCAATAGGGTTTTTGACCTAGAGGGGCTTTCTTTTCTTCAGGTCCCTGTATATTCTGGCTGTGAGCCTCCTATATGAGATATTGGTGGTGAATATTTTTTCCCAGTCTGTCGGTTCTCTTCTTACACTGTTGATAATTTCCCTTGCTGTGCAGAAACTTTTTAATTTGACACAATCCCATTTGTTAATAATGGAGGCTATTACTTTTGGGGTTTTTTGTGCCTTATTAAGAGAGTCTTTGCCTAAACTTACGTGTTTTAGATATTTGCCTAATTTGTCTTCCAGAAAGTTCAGTGTTTCAGTTTTAATATCTAAGTCTTTATGATCCATTTTGATTTGATTTTGGTGTATGGTGACTGGCGTGTGTCTAGATGCACATTCTTCTGCATGTGAATATCGAGTTTTCCCAGAACCATTTACTGAAGAGGATACTCTTTTGCATTGTATGCTTTTGGTTCCTTTATTGGAGATTAGGTGGTTGAGGATATTATATATGAGTTTGTCTCTGCATCCTCAGTTCTGTTCCACTGGTCTGTCTTTTTTTTGTGCCAATACCAAATTGTTTTTACCCCTATTGCTATATAGTATAGCTTGATGTCTGGTATTGTAATGCCTCCTACCTTGGTCTTGTTACTCAAAATTCAAGAAGTTAATGAGGAAGGAGTTTCCCATGTCTTACCTCAGCTCTATGGCAAGAAAAGACTCCATTGTGGACTCTAAATGCTCCTTTTTTGGCAAACAGAAAATTGGGTCCCTCTACACTTTCTGGTTGTCAATACACAATGCAAATTATAATGTATTTACCACTACGCAAATGTCATATCTCTTAATAATTATGGGTAGAGTACATTTCACTAATATTGACAAAAATAATTTAAAAGTGAATCACTGTAACTTCTCCATGCTTATTCCTATCAAAACATAAAATGAAAAATTTCAGGTTTCTTGCATCAAGAAAGACACATATTAAACTACAGGTTTTTAAAAAACGTTCCTTCAACATCAGGTTAAGAATTTTACTAGTTATTAGGATTTGGAATAAAAGAAAGCGAAAGAGAAATGAAGAAAAATTGTTCACTATTTATCGCCACAAAATATTTTTGAAAAAAGAGGTTTTAAAGTGAAATATTGAGCAGAAATTCAATCTGTAGAACTTAGTGTTTTGTCCTTCCAAAAGTTGAACTTTACAAGAACCATGTGAATTTGCTCTTTAGTTTTTCCCGATTTCCTTAGTTTGTGGATCTAGTTACCTTTTTTTTTTTTTAATGTGTCATATTAGAGTTAAAACTGAAAGGGCTGAGTCTGACTCTTCAGTTGGGTTACAATTCACCTGTCTACCAATTTTTGAGAAATAAACACCCACATTGCTCTAGATCAAAAACTGGCTTCTGTGCCAGCCCCAAGCCAAGCAACAGCCATGATTTTGCTTGGAAACATTATTCCCAGTCACTTCACATCAATGGTGACAGTGGCCACATAATAACGAAAGGCAGTTTGACAAGAGCCCAAGAGAAGAGCAAGGTATCTCCAAACCTGTCATTGTAATAGTAAAAATCATGCAAGGGCACCTCATTAAGTCAGCAGAAATTCAACATTCTCATTCATTTCTATGGTAATTGGTGGTGGAAATCAGGAAGCTGAAGGGAGGAAGATGCCACCTGCTATGTTTCTAAGACAAGCCATTGAACTTAGCTCAGTGTGTCTGGATGGCTTGGGAACTGCTGGCAGCCTGGGCCCTGCAGAGCTCCCAGGCATGAGAGACGGCAAGTTCTGCGTGTTGCTAATCCTGACCCTGTGGCACCCTAGCAGGTACATGCCCTCCCTGGATGGCAACTGATCAACTCTAGTTTGGATAACCGTTTGGCACCAAGCCTACAGATGTGAACTGAACCAAATTTTCTGTCTTGACATATTAGCCTTTGCCTTTTACATTGTATATGTCACCTCCCTGACTGATGCCATGTGCTTACGTCTTAACAATCTTGTTGGCAACTCTAGGGAGTCCCAGAGATGTCAAACTACTTTCTTATAAAGAAAAAGTCTTCCAAGGCATTTTAAACTTTAATATATATATTTAGTAATGAATAAATATTTGGCAAACTAGTACATTTGCCAGATGACAACTTCTTGGAAGATAGAGAAAACTAAACCTACAAATAAAACACAAAAGAGGATTTAAAAGCAAGCATATCCTTAAAATTATGGATAAATTATGTCTGAGCAACTGGGAAGAAATGATCACTATGCACTACAGAATCAAGGAGTTTGCATTTGTGATGTCTCAAGAACATGACTAATTGCATGTGCCTTGTAATTAGTTTATGCTAAATATTATCAAACATATTGTCTACTTTATGCTTTTGGAGATACATGTGTAGCATACACTTTTATAAGATGAATAGACTGTTCTGTGTGATTTCTGAAGGCTGAATTCCTATGAAACTCACTGTTTTGGGGACGATAAGGGGTGTGTGTGTGTGTGTGTGTGTGTGTGTGTGTGTGTGTGTGTTTGTGTGTGCTGTAAATGTTATTTTCCTAAGGACACAAATCTCTATGCAGCCTGGATTTGGAATGTTTCTATGACATCTCTACTGCTATATGTTCATAGCTAAGATTAATTATGTTATCAACATTAGGGAAGTACAAAATGGCTTAAAATAAAGTTGTAAATTCAAGAATCTTCTTGACATTTTTATAAGTTCTTGAGAAGAAAATATGTTCATTTTACTCTTTGAAGAAAGCCTTACTGGTCAGATAAAGTGATGTTCTTGGAAGAATCAGTTGAGGGAAAACACCCTCTGCAAAACCACCTCACCGTTTAGAAAAAGAAAGCCGGTCTCTTTGTCAGCCCCCAAGCCATCTAAGGATTTCATCTTCTGCTGCTTTTGTTGCCCTGTGGATGTTGCTGCCTTCAGATTCCTCCTGTGTGTGGTCATTTTGTAAGGATAGCTGAATCTGATAGGGTCCTAGTTTTATCATACAGACTGCAAGGTCAACAGAGTGCTGTCAGTTAGGCAGAAAGTGGCCTTTAAAATCTGAGCTCAAAACAATTGATTACATATAGGAGATTTCATCTATTTCCCTGGGAGGCATTCAAAAATAACTGCAACTTTGAAAGAAAGGAATGTTGCAAACTTACACATCTCTTACACATGCATGCTTTGACTGGAATTTCAGGATGAAAAGTCTAAATAAAGGTAAACACACAAATGCTTTCCTGCCCCTCTGCTCTGACCATGGATACATTTTGCCCAGTATAACAAAGAGTAAATTCAAAAGGATATTAACTGAACCAATGTGTGAGTAGATGTGTGGCCAGGGGCTCACGATTTTTTATTTTTTCCCCATTTTATTGATATGTATGCATGCAAAATTTAAAGTTTACAATGAGGTTGAGGATTTTGTGCACATACGTATCTTGTCAAGGTGACAAGGACTTTCCCACTCTCCTTTTGTCCCACTTTCCCCCTCCCCTCCCTCGCTCCACCACCCTACTCTCCTGTTTCACTTTGTTTTTTTGTTTTAAGTTCCTTAAGAGTTGTGATCTGGGTCTCTCATATCAGAGAGACCACTCAATGTTTCACCTTCTGCTTTTGATTCACTTCACTAAGCATGATGTTCTCAAGCTTCTTCCATTTGCCTGTAAAAGCCTCCACACTGTTGGACTTTATAGATGCCTGTTTTTTAAAAGCATATTTCATAATAAGAATTGAGGACAAATTAAGCTTTTCTCCTACCCTCCCTGGCTCCCCTTCCCATCTCCACAGTCCATCTCCCTACTTTGTATTATCCATATTTTATTTTGTTTCTAAAAATTATTTCTATTTTGGGTTTCTCATATAAAATAAGTCATATGATAGTTAACATTGTGTGTCTGAGTTACTTTGCCCAACATTATGGTCTCGAGGTATACCCATTTTCCCACAAGTGGCTCAAATTTATTCCTCCTGTGGCAGAGCAGTATGCCCCTGTGCATATACTGCACATAGGCCACTCTTGAATTTTGGCTATTGTAAGCTGTGCTGTGACATACATATGTATGCGTGTATCACTATAACATGACACTTTCAATTTTTTTAGGAAGATACCTACTAGAGTGTTCTATTTTCAGTTTTTTTTTGAGGAATCTTCACCTGAGTATCTCAACTTCATCTAATAGATGCAGGGTTGATTCATCTTATGCAAATCAAAAATGTGATACTTCCATAAACATATACAAAACCGAATATTAATTGATCATCTCAATAGAGCTACAAAAGCCACTGAGGTGGTTCAATGTGCATTCACGATAAAAATCCTGATGAAAACATAAATAAGAATTCTTAACACGATAAAACTACTTGTGACAAGCCACAGCCAACACCATAGTAAGGAGGAAGAACAAGCAGTATTTTGTCTAAAAGCAGGAATGAGACAAGGTTGGCCACTGGCTCTCAGCACTCCTGTTTAAAGAGTGCCCAAAGATCGAGCCAGGACAATCAGGCAAGAGAAAGACAAAAGCGTCCTCTCTCAGTACTTGAACCCGATCACTCTGGAAAGAGAAAAAAGAAAAAAAAAAGATTCATATAAAAAAGGTAGAGAACTGCAGTTTCGCTCTTGGTCTCCCAGCTCTGTGTGTTCCAGCACCTGCTGTGAGGTCCTCGCCGGAGCCAGCGCTGTGCTGCTTGGATCCTCAGCTTCCAACACTGTCAGCTAAATATACCTCTCCACAAATATGTCCTGTTTCAGGTATTTTTGTTGCAGTAATGGGAGTTGGACTATTGCATTAAGTAGATCTTGCACTGACTTAGAGTTGGGGAATAAGTTAATAAGCTTCCTTCTTATTTGTACACGGGAGTTACACGTGGTCCTGCAGCTGCTCATTGCCATTTGGTTGACATACAAGGGCCACAAACTGACACCATTTTGTTTTTTTTTTTTTTTGCTTTATCTTCTTCAGAAATACCCTTTAAAAATTCTATAAAGACTCCTGTAATCCTGCTCAATAGACATTGTTCCTGCTCATCATCTTTACAGGTGCACATGCCTTGTATACTCAGGGCTTTTTCAAGCCCAGCTACAAAGCTGTTCTGCAGCTGTTCTTATATAATTTGCCAACCGCACTCTTAACTTCAATGTATGTAAACCATACTTCAGCTGGAAAGTAGATAAATATAATTTCAGTTGCAAATGTTGATATTTATTTTTTCTATTGAATACATAGGTCTATGCTAGCATATTATGTAACCCAGTAGGAATAATGTACACTATCTCCAAGTTTCAGCTTAAAAAGATAGTTGTTTTATGCTGAAGGTTGACACTAGAGGCATGTGAGAGGGTGTACGTGTGTGTGTGTCTCTCTGTGTGTGTGTGTGTGTGTTTAATCTTCCTCTTGTCTCTGAGTAAAACCATGAGATCAGATTTTTATAATATCGAAATGTTGTATGATGACCTCAGCCGGGCATCATGTACTAGTGGTGATACTGTTCCTGGGACTTAGGGAAAAGGATTTCTATGCACACATTGTAGAGTCTTCCTACTTGGTATCCACATATCTAGATTAAAATGAACACCAGAGGCAGTGTCTAGGGTAAATAAACCTGAAAACGAAAATATGTAGTGGCTGAAAAGGTGTCATCAGTGAGAAATAGGAAAAAAGATTTGAGAGAAATATTTCCCATTGAATTTTCTGAGGATATTTTAAACCTGAAGAGAATCTCTGGGTTTGACATGATTCATCTTCTGAGCCTTTCAGTCATTGCCTGGGTTCTTTGAGAAGAAAAATAATGTCCCCATCCAAGGAGCAGGGTGGTCAGGTGTGGAGCCTGACAGGCAGGGCTGTGATTCCAGCTCTGTCTTCCCCCATCCTGTGTGCATATCTTAGCTCATTATCTTTCTATGGCAGATCAGGGGTTGTCACCAGCATCCATCCTAGTAAATTAAAACATTCCTAATTAAAAACTCTGCATCCTTAACATAGAAATGTGATGAGTTATGTCAGTTGCTCATTTTCTAAATACCCGGAGACAATCTGTTAGTAAACTGAAGTTGTCCATTAGAAGCACTGTAGCCTCAGAATCGTCATAGACAGGGAGGTCAGAGGGTTCATTACAGGTTTCGATATGTGAACTCCAGGGATTAGGGTATGTCTTTGAAGAAGGAGAACTGGATTATACAAAACTTTGAAACATGGCAGGTTTAGATTGATGAGTGGAGTGTCATGAGACCGAGTCTTAGCAACTACTTTCTGTTTTGGTGAACGAGCTGTGTGCCTAGCTGAACAAAACTCTTTCTCAGATACATGGTTTTGCAAAGGCAATTATGATCCAAATATTGGATTTATTTATTGTTTTATAGTCACATCTTTCCTTGGTAATGGGTTATTGGAATATAGAAAATCCTGTTGACATACATGGTACCAGCTCTTAGTCCTCATGGAGAGCTCATGTTCATACATGAACGAATGCAGTCTTCAAAATAAATCAGAATTTAAAACATTTATGACACCACTTCTTACCTGAAACAATTTTGATGCTTGCTATCCAGGTAAAATTTAATTATGACATTCGTAACTAAATAAATATGATTCCATCTTGATTTTCATTTAACAAAAAATAATTTCATTATAACAAGAGGGCATGAGAACTTTAATGACCGTTAGTTTACCTTATAATTTTATTTTTATTATTTATAACTTATTTGATTATTTTCCAGATAAGCAACTACCTTTCATCGTTAATTTTAGGCTTTTACAAATTAGGACATGGCGAACTTTCTTGTACATACAATTTTGTGTGCAACATTTTTACTTTGTTAGAACAAATTTCAAATGAGGGCAAAACTTTCAAATCAAAAGGTGTAGGCACTCAAGTCTGGACAAGATCATTTAAAAATATTTTCAAAATTTAAATAACCAAAAATTTGTACTGCCGTATCTTCAAACATGTTCGCAGCTTCATAAGAAAATTGTCTAACAGCATATTATCAGCCTCTGCAGCAAGAGTTATTTTGTTACCATAAAAATGCCTTGGTTTTCAATTTTAAGAGGCAATATCTACCTTTGTCAAAAATTTTATTAGCGAAACTTTACTGTGCTAGGTATGATAGCACATATCTCTAATGGCAGAAGTCTGAAAGGCTCTGAGGCAGGAAGATTCAAAATTGAAACACAGCCTGGCTAACTTAGACATTTAGCAAGAACCTGTCTGAAAAAAAATAAGACTATTAGCTCAGAGCGAATGTTTCAGGCCCAATCCACAATACTGTAAAAAGACTTTATTCTAATTAAAATTTGCATCTTATAAAAGCTAAGTCTTTTGTGAAAGACCAGCAACCATAAAACAATTATTTCAGAAAAGCATGTTATACATTATCAAGAGAGCTTTCCCTTCTTAATACTTACTTTTTAAATTTTTGATTGACATATAATATTTGTACATATTTATGAGGCACAATGTGATATTTTAATTCAGGTATACATTAGGTAGTGATCAACTCAGAGCAATTAACATGTCTGTCATCTTAAACTTTTAAGATGGGCATATTCAAATTCTTCCCCTCTATTTTGAGACACATAATTAATTATTTTAATTAAGTTCTTCCTGACTTCTACAGGACAAAGAACTCATTCTTCTTTTCAAACAGCAAACTTGTCAAACAGCCTGTTGCCAGTTTCTCTCTCTCCCTCTCCCCAGCGGTTTCCCAGATGAAACAACATGTCTGAAAGACATTTGCGTTCCCATACTTTGTTCATCACTCTTCACAATAGATAGACGTTCAGGTTGAGAAGGATCGACTTAAATACCTATCAACAGGTGCAGAGATGAAAAAGCAGTGTATAGGCACGATGGAACACTTTTCATCCATCAAAACACATTTCTAAGTCTTGAGATGTTTGCTCTGCTGTTGGAATACAACGATGAGCAAAGGGACCAAATTTTCAAGTGCCTTTTCTCCTTCTAACATGTTTTGACTCACTTATGAAGTTGCGATACATTACTAAGTTGAAAACGTGTCAATGGAGCTCAGTGAGGGAAGACGGGTAAACTGTCATTCCAGACATCAAAGTGCTTCATGGCACTGTGGCCTTTAGTGTGGAAACCAAGTGAGATTCCTTAGGAACAATGACTGCATGTCCTATTTTCCCTACAGTAACATTGGGAATGGTGACCTTGAAAGCGAGGCGGGCCCCTGGGCTCTCAGGGATCCCCTGTTCCATTTTTCAGAGACGGAAGCAACACCGGTGGATTCTTTGTGGTATGAGGTACGTAGAGGGACCGCAAGGCCTATAAAGTGACAGAAATTGGAGAAATTGTCATTATTTATTTAAAAACTGTCTCCATTTTTAGAGCTCTTCTTTGACACGGTCTTATGAAAAAAGGCTGATTTATACTGAAGATTATCTAGGCAGTGAATATTTTCACCAAACCTTAAATTTCTGCTGAATGTCAGGGAAGTATTCTATTTTTCTTTCTTTTTTATGCAAAACGAGTTAAATTAGTCTCTTTTTAAATCCATGCTAATTGCCTTGTAAATTCACTAGCTTCTTAACACTGACAGGTGTCTGACTATTCCATCAGATTCTTCTGCTAAAAAAAATAAATCAGAAAAATGAGAAATGGGAGGGGCTTCTGATGGAAGGCTCCAAGAGATAAATCAGAAATCTGGAGAGTTGGGGTCGAGGACATAAATGGTAGGGGGATCAGTTTAAATTGAGCAGATGAGCTTTGTGAGCTACGCCAGGTCTTTCTGAGTAGCTACACCATGTGTTAACTGTAAGTTATCTTTCCTGCCTTAAGCTATAAATGTCAGGTATTTTGTCTCAAGCAATGAATAAGTGACTAAGACACAGTGAAAATTTTGTAGGAATAAACCACAAATGATGAGAACTAGGTGTGTCCCATATGTAGAGAACTACAGAAAAATTTATCCTCCTCTTTTTAAGTCACCGCTTCCTTCTTCTCCCCTTTCTCCCCGTCCCTTTCCTCATTATTCTCCATCTCTTTTTTGTACTTGTTGCCAATAATTTTACTACAAAGTGAAACTTTAGAGGAGTCGATATCTGCACACAGTTGACAAATACTTAAGAGAGATTATAGTAAAGAAATTTCAAATTTTCTTTAGAATATAGTTATTTGTTTAGATTTCACCAACCACATACATGGCTACCAAGAACTTGAGGTGTGCTGCAAATAGAAAATGCAGCTTGGATTCTTGGATACCTAATAGGAAGAATTCCCCATTTCTACCTTTGTTTTCATGTTGCAGTGATAAAATTGTGAGTGCCTTTTTAAATAAAAAATATTTTTAGAGCACTATCACCTACTTCTTTATATTTAAAGAGTCCTCTAGAGCATTTAAAACTACCTATGCGGTCCATGCTGTATTTATGCTTAAATCTTTACTTCACTTTATCTCTCTTCAGTTGAAAGTTTTCCAACCCATTTGACAAATCCCAGACTCACCTACTTGTCACTGGCTGGGCTTAGAAAAATGCTGGCTCACCCAACCTGATGCCAGTGTCTGGCACTTACCAGCCAGCTTTTCATAACCAATGCCCTTTCATCTTTTGGAGGAAGGAGGCCCAAAGTTTCTTGTTTGATTTATTATTTAGTAGCTTATGTATTCAAGAACGTAAGTCTTCTGTGGAGTTGACTTATTCCGGATGTTTTTCTTAGTATTTGTTAATCCTCATCCTTACGTCAGTATGTTGTCGATATATACAATTTCAGATCTTTACTATACCAAATGGTAGAGCTGATGGAGAAGGCCTCTAAGATTTCTAAGGGAGACCTTCACAAAAAAGTGAGAAACATACTGCCACTGATAATTTGCTTAGGATATTGTGTTCTAGAAAACTGATGAGTGATGTATTTCAAACTTGTTTTTCAAATTATTTCTAATGGAAAGCTTACATCTAGGCAAACTACAAATCTATTATAAAGTTTTAAAAATCAGCATGGCTTTATCTGATCTATAAGAGCATGGAAATTTTTTTTCTTTCAGCCAAAAAGACTTGCTAAAAAGTATAGACCCTGTAAGAAAGAAGAAATGACATCCCACAAATCCTGTGTCAAACCCGACCAGTGAGGAGGATTCTAGGGTGGTGAGATGGCTAAAGCGAAGGGCTCAGAGTACAAGGAACAGCGATTCAAATGGGAAGGAAAGAAAACCAGTTTTTAAATACTATATTGATTATTTGTGGGATGCTGAAAATGAACACACTGTGTCACGCAGGGAGTTTAGAGATAGCCAGTTAGACAAATCATTCAGCAGCCGGTTACTTCAGGGAGGTAGTTTTATAGATTAAAATACATAAGAGCGACATCCTTAACTTTCCTTGTCCCATTGTGTAACCAGCGCTCCAGAAAGGGCTGGTTTAACACAAAGGCAGGAAGGCAACACTCACTTGCCCAGTTCCCATGCTCTTCAGAAAGCATCCAGGCATTATGGTCCCTACCCACTCACAGTGTCTCCATGACTTGGCAATGGTCTTAGGGCTGCAAAAAGGTGTCTCATGGGGGTGATGCTAAATGCCCTAGTTTTTCACAGACACAATAAAAGGAGGATGCTATAGCCTGATGTTTTGGGGGAAAGAACAAAGAATAGTAGTGACAGAAGATGCAGGTGGCATATGGAGAGCCTTCTTACGAGGTCTCTGTGGAATCGATTTCCTACTCATTTAGGTAGTTATTGAATTCGGTCCTTTGGGATTGCAATGCTGAGATTTCTGCATTCCTGCTGGTTGTCACCCAGGGTGCAATCTTTGCTCCTACAGGATGCCATGTTCCTACTTGTATTAGTTTGGGCTTGTTTCAAAGGACAGAATTTACATATCTTAGCACAAAAGGGGCTAATAGGAAGGCTTACAAGTCCAATGATAGAAGTGGTCCAAGATGGCTGCTCCGCCAAGCAGTAGATCTCTGATCCAGGACTGCAGAACAGCTGGTGAGGTGAGAATCTGCTGTAGATCTCAGGTGAAGATCGGAGACTGAAGATTGGTGACTGAAGGGCAGCAACAGACAGACAGGCACAAGTCGAGGCTGGAGCGAATCTGTGCTGATGATCTGTGGTATCCGTAGACAATCGTGAAGGCTGGAGCCTCCCAGAGGAAGAGCCAGAACAACCGTCCCTCTTCCTCCCTGTTACTCTCCGGAGTTCCAATTGGCTCTCCCACATCTGGGTGGGTGCTCTTCTCTCATTGGCCAGCCCACCAGTGACTCGCCCTCAATCCCCACAAGTTTGGAAGCCCCGTTCCAGGGTGGTTGAGAAATCCTAGTACTAACAGAGGTGTGAGTCCTCATTCCATCACGTTGACATAATCCCATCAATGGACACACTACTTGTGCATGCTGAGAGTCTCTAGAGTCCTCTGCCTGGTTCTGCACATGAGTCTCTGATCTCAGAGCTCATAGTAATGCATTTTATTAATTTCCTCTTAAGTTTACAATCTATGCTTTATTGCTTTATCTTTCTACCTTCAATGAGAAAAAAATGGATGTGAGATTATGAGTCCATCTGGATAACTCAGGAAGATCTCATATGTTGAGTCTATAACCATGATTACATGTGCATGTCCTCTTTATCATTAATGTAACACATTCACAAGTTCTAGGAATTAGGCATGGACATCTGGGGGAGGTGGGGAAAGATTCCCTGGCTACCACATATGTGTGCAATAGTGAGAAACGCTAAGAGCCCATAATAGTTCAGAGTGGCAAATAGGCATGCTAAAGCCAGTCACCATGAAGGAGCCAGGAGAGCGGAGGGTCTCAACTTACTTTTTACTTTCCTTCTTAATCTTGCAACAAAGTTAGCAATGTTCCCTACCTAGTTTATATTGTTAAAATTTCATTTAATTATGCTATTTTTATATTTTATACTATTTTTGTAAGTCTAACATCCATCCCTGCTAGTTTCATAATAGACATTGAAATTATTTACCTATAAAGGGTAATTTTATTATTTTAAGTAGTGTCAATACAAATTTATTTGCTAGTATTAATTTAAAAAATAATGTCAAGTTATTTCAAGTCAAATCCTTAAATTGGTGTAGGAAAAGCATAAATTAATTATAAACAATAAGCTTCCTCCTTCCCACTGTCTCTCACAAGTTTGACCTTTAAAACTGACTGAAAATATATGCTTATGAATAGTTTATGGAAGTAATATAAAAAGTTGAAAATCAACAGTGGCTTTCTTCATTCAACACACATAATTGATTAGTGCAAAAGGTGTTGTAATCATAGCTTTTAAAAAGAAATTAGAAAGTTTAGCCACAGCGTAGTAACACTGTGCTATACATATATGTATATGCAAATTCAAGCTAATAAGTACGCAGTCATCATCGCATTTGCACAACTGAGTCACTTTTGAGGCAGTCATAATCAGAGAAAATAAACCATTGCCTTATATCCTCCACACCCTGGCATTCCTCACTTTCCAGAAGTGGCAGGGCTCCTTTCTATGTGTTTTGCTGTGTTTCATGGCATGTCAACAAGTTTTTGTTTCTTCTTGAATTAATTCTTTCTCCTCCACTCCTTGCTTTCGTCTGATCTCAAAGAATTACATCCCTCAGGGTCCTTTGTCTTCTGATTTCTAGGCGCATTCTGAACAGGAAGCACTTGCGGAGCACATGAGGAGGGAGAAGCTGGGCTTGTTTCCTTTTCCCTAGATTTTCTTGGCGTCTCCATCACAGTTTACGGTCGGGCTGACTTCCTGTGGTCTATGGCAATATCATTATCATCACTTTTTCTTTCTTTCTGTTTCTTTTTCTCTTTTATCATTATTGAGGCAATGATAAAAACTGAGAAACTAGTGTTAAAATGTTCAACTAAGTTAACAAGAGCTCATATTCTACACTGTTACTGATAGTGTTGCTGTCCTAGAATTATTTAAACTGTGCTGCCTTCAGTGAAAGGAAGAATCGGACACCTCCTGCTGCTCAGAGCATTTCTGATGTCTATACTCAGTTTTCATTGCCTGGCCTTCGGATATTCAATAAGCATGGTATGGGAGTGTGAAAAGCTAGTATGCTTGAATTTTTAGGCTATTACTATTTCAAATATTCCTACTTTGATCTGACAAATACCAATAAAGCATAAATCTTTTATCTGCCTTTTAAATAAATACTTACACCGTTATTTAAATCAATTTCTATTCACTGAGTCTATTAAACAAAGGAAAAAAAATCCATGCATCTGTTGATGAGTTTTTTTTTTCCTCCCAGGAGTCCTACAGTGGAAAAACGTTACTTAAAAATCGATGTGCTATCCTCTATTTGATCCTTTAGTTTGCCGATACCCATGACAGATGAGCAAAAGCCAGGCTCAAAGTCAGCAGAAGGTCATACCTTTTCTTGGCACTAATAGCAAGTTTATCCTCAAAGAAATAATCCTATTAGTTTAAATAGTCTACTTTGGAAATTGCTTTGAGCCATTTCCAAAATTGTTATAAAATCCACATTTATTTAATGTAAACAATATTTAAATGATAATATTTAATAAAATAATGTTTAATAAATAATAATATCTTTTGCAGAGTGTTTTTTAGAGTAAGACATGTTTATATTTGTATTCACATTTATATGGACATACTGGAAGTATTTTAGTTCCCTGTGTACTGGAATTATGTAAAGCGTAGTTTGTCAGTTTGAGGATGCCTGAATTCACCTCTTGAGATAAACCCCAACAACTATTTTGAGAATTTCTAGTTTAAAAATATTCTAGAAGTGGGCACACACACACACACACACACACACACACACTTACAAAAAAGATTATTGGGTTCCTTTTGCTAGTGTAACATATAATTCTGCAGGTATGAAGTTATCAATGGGTCTCATGGGGTAAAATCAAGGTATTGGTAAGGTTATTTTTTCCTGAAGTTCTGAGGGGAGGACGCATGTCCTTGCTTGGTTCGTTCAGACACTAGGGCTGCCAGCATGCCGTCGTGTACAGATCCTTTCTTCTTCAAAGTCAGCATGACCATTGAGACTTCCTCATAGCTTACCTCTTTGACACTGACATTTTACCCAGTCCTTCCACTTTAAAAAATCTTGTCATACTATGGTCCCACAGAATCATCCCAGGTAATATAGTCACCTTCAAGTTTATGCATCAGCAGCCTGAATATCACCTTGAATATTAATCCTCTGCTGTCGTGTACTATGACCCATTTGCAGGGCATAAGATTTAGGACACATATACTCTTTACCTTTTGGAAGCAGAATCATTCTGTCCATTACAATGGGCTGGAGTCAGTTATCTTCCAATGGAAAGTCAATATTTATTACTATAGCTTTTAAACTATTGGCCACTTTACGGCAAAACACTGGGTGGTTTATGGTGGTATACTATAAACTGAAGATTTGGCTATGAAAGATTCTTTCTTGATATTTATTTTACTTTATTTTTAAAAAATTTCTCCTTCCCAATCATAGCTCTCTTTATATATTTAGCTAATGGGCATTCTACCATATAGAAATCAGTATGCAAGTATTATTTTACAAAATAGCATAATGTCCAAAACTGCATTTCTAATATTAAAAACACGAGGCTTCTGAGATCAATACATGTTTTGTGGTATGAATTAGTATCTTTGGTCTACAAATACATGAAGATTATTCCAGTATGTATTATATTTTACCAGCTCTCTCTCTCCTACAAGCTGAAGTAAATACCCCTTTAGGTAATTCATTTTGTTTTTGATGAAAAGTCACTAGGCTTCCCAGGGTGGTCCCGGGTTTATGATTCTCTTACCCTAGCCTCTTGGAATGCCGGGATTACAAGAGTATGTGACCATGCCAATTCAGTCAATACATTCTTTACTGAGAGCCGTGTGAGTGACTTTACATGTTCTTCATGATAATGACATGCCTCAGACATGTCAGTGCTTCTATATGAGAGTGCTTCTGTAGTAAACACTCAAACTATACACATAATTGATTCACTAGCATTATATAAATCTTTAAAATGGCTGCGCCAACAAAATAGTCTTATCAGTATTGCATGGGACTTCCTATTTCATTTTTTGTTTTACTTGAGTCTTTAAAAGAACTAATAGTAAGTTGAAATAGACTTTCTAATAAAAGATCAAAGGTTAATTTTATTACATAATTGTTGTAGGATATTTTACATGCAACCTTATGAATACTGTATGTGGGACATGAACACCAATTTTCATCTTTTTTTTCCCTGTAACTTCCAGGTAATGTTCACGAAGGCCCAAAGAATCAGTTCTCTACAAGTCTTGCCTGTACTACTCCTAATACTAGTGTGGCTGATTTGCTTTCGATATCTCAGTGTGTGTTGGACTCTGCAGGGTACTTTTTTTCCTTATTACTTACTTTCCTTGCAGGCCTTGCTAGTGTCATTGTTTAAGGTGAGCTTTAACCTGAGGCCAACAAAGCTTTGTTTCATTAGTGTCTGCTGCTAAATGCATGCTTAATTTTTTTAACTACACCGAGACGATACTTCTTTTAGCCTGAGTGTTCAACCTCCTTTCATCTCTCTCTTTCACTCTGTGTATTTTCTTCTCTGTAGTTGACTTCTTGGAGCTTGGTTCTGCTGAACACTGGCTCGTTTAAGCTCTGTTGGGACTCAGTTTCTGAAATTAGGTCCCCCGCAGTGACTCTGTATCATGCTTCTCAGTTCGCTTATTCAACACCTCGTCTTGCAGACTCCCCTGTGTTGGCTCTAGGAATATATTTGCCAGATGAAGGGCAGGGAGAGTCTGATAGTGGATTTTGGAGGATTTCAACCGTGTGTACAGTTTGCTTTTGTTCACATACAGCTTTATGTCCATCCATTCACATTTTTATTACTGATTTTGGTGAAGTTCAAAAGAATGTTAACCATTGCAGATGAACTTTAAAAAAAACAAATACATTATTTTAAAAATAAGAAAACCTACATCAGTTTATCTGCTGAATCTTTTCTTAGTTTTTGTCTTCCGATGTTTTCATTATAACCAACAAAAATATGTTGCTCAGGTGCGAGAATGGCTGCGTCCTTTAATTTTTTTCTTCATTGTTCACCAGGTGATGAAAATGTTGCTTTCACTTGTTTTGGCGGGATTTCCTTCCTTCCCTCCATTAGAGACACAAGAAGTTACTCAGCCTATGTGAATATTGTTTAAAATATTCTGGACAAAATGAGCAAACAGAGGTTGATTTTATTCCTGCATTATTATCAACCATAAGTGTAAAAGCAGATGATGTCTGGATACTTGTGTCCATTAAAATAAAGAACAAGGGAGTTCTTAAGAGTTGGGATGAGAGATAAGATAAAAGGCGGGTAGCTCTGAGGCCATTTGTGTTTGCCAGGTGACATTACAGTGTTACTACTTTGAACAAGGCTCCTATTAACTTCAACCCCTACCAGGGTTATAAGGGCATCATCTAACTAGATGCTTACTTTTCAAAAAGTTGCCTCAAAGATCTAGAATTACATAGGTAAAGGGCTTTTTAAGAAATACACATTTCAAAGAAGTGAGGCAGTATTTACAATAACAAGTTTACTAAAGTAAATGCTCAGAGAAAAGGATAAAGCATAGTATCCCTGAATTCTCCAAAGGAGGGGGGCGGGGTTCGATAAGCAGGAAGTGAGGGGCCTGGGGCGGGAGAGATGCAGTCAGGTTGAGAGAAATACTAAGGCAGTCTTGGTCAACATCTAGAAGAAATTCCCCACTGTTTGGAACGAAGTCCTTCCCAGAAGTCCCTTCTGCTGCTAAAAAGACTGAAATCTTTCCGCTATGATTTGAATGATCATGTCCTTCCAAAATTCATGACAAATTTTTTCCCCATTTTATTGATATGTACAAGTACAGAATTTAAGGTTTACAATGGAGTTGAGCATTTTGTGCACATACTTTCCTTGTCAAAGTGACAAGGGCTTTCCCGATCTCCTTTTGTCACTCCCCCTACCCTCCCTTCCCTCCCTTCACGTCCCCCCACCCCCCTCTTTCCCTTTGTCTTTCGTGTAAAGTTCCATGAGATAGCTGTGGTCTGGGTCTCTCATATAAGAGAGAACATCCGATGTTTCACTTTCTGCTTCTGACTCACTTCACTAAGCATGATATTCTCAAGTTTCTTCCATTTGCCTGTGAAAACCTCCACTCTGTTGGAAAGGATTAAAGGTCATATTTATGTTCATGACAAATTTAAATCCTCACTGTGTTGGCATTAAGAGGTGATGTCATTGAAAGGTGACCAGGTCATGATGGCAGAGACTTTGTAAGTGCTATCAGTGCCCTCATATAGAGGCTCAGGGAAGTTTATCATTTTTGCCATGTGAAAACACATAGAAATAACCACCCTTGAGGAATGAGCTCTGATCAGACATCAAATATAGGGGCACTTAGATCTTGGACTTCCTGGCCTCCAGAACTTTGACTGATATATTTCCATTGTGTATAAGTTACCCATTCTGAGATAGTTTGACAGGCCAGGCTAAACTGACTAAGACATACTCTCTTTCTAGATCTCAGCCTTCAATGAGCATTTCTTTGCTTGAAGGAGATCTAACTGGCCAACATATTGCTCCAGGCTCAGAGTCCTCTTTCCTTGGTAACTATTCATCCAAATCCATGGACGTCCCGTCAGATTTTGGAGTAACCCAAGACTCTGTAGCTCATTTGTTCTTCTTGTGAGAAAGAAAAAGGTATTAACCCATAATGGCCAAGAAGTACACAACAGAAAAAAATACCTCAAAATTCCCCTTGTTATAGAACACAATGTATATGTAAATGCTGGTAGGTAAATTGCAGATATGTACTATGAGAATTAAAAAAAAATAACATGCAAATATTTTCACTTTATACAAAATTACTTGGCCCATTAACATTTTCAAACTATGTATTAAAGATTGGAGGAATGCTGGTTGTACTTACAATCACCTGCGGGTTTTATCAAACTCTCAAATAAGGAGTTCCTGAGAAGAATAAAAATTCTTGTTTGCCTTAGCTTCTCTCCGGGAACATTGCCCTGACCTCCCAGGTAAGAGAGCCAAATAGCTCCCTGATTTAGTCTTGAATAGACCTTTCATTTCTAGGTCCATGTTTGCTCATCTGCTGTGCGATGTTGTTCGTTGCCTTCAAGAGAAACACATAGGGATCACTCTGGTGTTTCTTTGTTAAAATTTAACTCCTCACTCACTTGGATGTTGCCATATTGCTTTTTCTTTGCTGAGTTATTTTTTCTCTTGTTCAGGAAGGATTACACACTTGATCTGCTAGCTAACTAGTGTCCTGTATCATCTCAGAATTTTGTTCACACTTTAATTTACAATGGTAGCTTTTTAATTCATATTAATTTATTTAATTCATATTAATTCTTGTTTGTGTTCTTACCACAAACAAAACAAAAACTTAAAGCAAACAAAGTCCATACCTCCTAAAGGAGACATAAGAATATTTCTAGAAGGAACAGATGTGTTGAGCACCTTGGTTTTAGTAATAATATCACAGATATATGCATTGGTTCAAACTCCTCAATGTATACATTAAATATTTACAACTTTTGTGCATAATTTTATGTTAATAATGCTTTTAAAAATTCATTATTAGGCAGAGGAGGGGAAATGCCCTGCTTCGCTGTCAAAGAGGTCCACAAAATGACTGTTAGGTGACAGGAAGTAGCTGGCTGTTCTCATGTATGTTCACAGAAACCACCCACCACATGTCATTTGCAGACAAGGGGCTATTTTCTGAGGACAGGATTTAAAAATAAGGTTATTTGCTTGTAGCACTACAGCACTGTTATTCTTCATGAAAACGTCAATATCTGATTTTGGGGAAAAAACTAAATTAACGCAGATAAAACTTCAAGCACAGCAGTGTTGAAATAAAACTTTCAAAGACTTTTATTTGGGGAGAGAGAGAAAATAAATAAATGGATGAATGGTTTGAAATTTAAATTATTTCTACCACCCACAATGTAACCAACATGTTTGACCCTTTCACAGGTTTGTTTCAAAATGCACAATAGTTTCAGAGCAAGTATAGGCTAAAAGGAGACAGGACAGACTTCTCCCAACAGTAAATGACAGGTGACAGCTCTGACTCCAATAATGTCCTATACGATTTGCTGTGCAGGTTAAATATTTTCGTTACATTAATGAGAAAGGAAACAAGAATAATTATCCAAAATTAAATCCATGTTCTTATAGAATGCGAATTATTTCAGTAAGTTTGATGGCAGAGTGAGAGTGCATTTTAAAATATATATTTAATAACAATACTGCACTTTCATCATAAACGCTGACTGAATATCTCTATTTAATTATGAGCTTAATTTCCAAATTGGTATGTCCTCTACTTGAAATTCATGGGTGAAACTTGTTTGTTAATTAATATTAGAGCTAATTCAACTTTTAATATAATTTTATCTGGTGATAATGGAGCCAAGGTGACGGAGGTCATATACCAGCCTGTCTGCTACTAAAAGGGTTTATGAGGTGTTATTTGAGTTGGCAGCTCTCTGAAGAAGCTGATAATGGCCTTGGAATTTTTTTTTTCAGCCTGAAAGTCTCTAAGCACTAATGTCCCAGTCAGCATGGTGCCTCAGGACAGCACAATGGCATGGGGACAATGTAGTAGCTGCTCTTCAGAAAGCCTAATCAGGTCCTCAGCATTTAGTTACAGTGAGACAGCCTCAGATAACGAACATGGTGACAATGACAGCGGAGAAGTGGGTGTCTGGAAATGGCACTTTTGAGTTCCATTTTTTGACTGGGCAGTTGCACTGACTTCTGGGAGGTTTGCGTTAGCTGGTGATAAAAGGGGAAGTCTCAGTGACAATTTAAACAACACAGTTTGTGGGTCTTCTGATTAAAAAGCAATGCATATTTATTTTTGGAAAAAATTTAAATATACATGTATAAAACCATTGTGAAGGCCTGCAACTGTGAACTTTGGGGCTTTATTCTACCTATAAAATCTTCATATGAGTTTTTCTATACAGGAGAGTTAACAAGACTTGGGGAGGTGCTCAGGAAACCACGCAGACATGGCTTTCTCTACAGCCCTTTAGAGGTAAGTCTCTCCTTCCTATATGCTCTCTTTATTCCATGGTAATATTCTGAGCTATATCCCCTCTGTCTCCCTTAAAAACTCTTGATCTCATGTTTTAATCCTTTCTGTGCACTTTTCCTCTCCATAGCAACCTCTACTGGTCCAAGGTCACTCCTGCATCTTCTCTGGAGATCTTACCTACTGTCTCATTGTTATTCTGCTTAAATATAAACTTGGCGTAGTTCTTGGAGATTTCAGGTCCTACCATATTTCCCCCTTGATCCTTCTAAGGCAATGTGTCTTAGTTACTTTTTCTGTTGTTATAACTCAGTACTTGTCATCCACAAATTTAGGAGGCGAAAGGTTTATTTTTTCTCAGTTTCAGAAGGTCACAGTCCATTCAGGGATGGCTGGCAGCAGTGGAAGTACATGGCAGAGGCAGAGGTAGGGGCAGTTCCTCGACATTACAAACAGGAAGCCAAGTTAGGGCAGATCGAGTCTAGTCCTGAAGAAAGGCAGGAAACAGCTTACATATCCTTCCAGGTCTCATCCCAGTGATCAGCCCCTCCTGGATCCAGATACAGAAGGTGTGGTAAGCCCCCACTACATGCCTGTAATCCATTTCATATGCCTGTAATCCACCCCTCCAGACTAGGCCCTAATCTCCCAACAGCACATGGTTCCATAGACAATCTATAACATTCAAGTACATGAGACTTTGGAGGGACATTCCAGATCAAAACCACAATATGCTGGTACATTTTGCTTCCTCATATAATTACCCTAGAAACCTATTTTTTTTTCCTGGAACAGCCCCCTACTCTGATTATCCCATGTGTCTTTCCCCAGGTAATTCCTCTGCTACCTCAAGAGTCAACCATTCTTAGCTTCTCAGTGGGTGCTCCAAGGTCTTAAATCTTTCACTTTTTTTTTTGCTAGTCTTCACCTCTCTCATGTCTAGCTTCTTGCATAAATTCCATCTAACTGTACGTTCATTTCTTCAACAAGTATTATTGGCTAATTAAGTAGTCATGTGAGGCAAAGACACAGTGAGGGAGGAACAGATACAAATAACTACTCTAGAGACTGAGGACATGTTAGTGAGAGACATATCTCTGTTCCTATTGGGCTTATATTCAAATAAGTATGCCAACTGATAAACTAGGTGAGACAGTTTAAGTATTCAAGTGGTGAGTCCAACAGAAAAGTTAACATAGAAATTTGGGATATTAAAAGAAAAAATTTTATACGAAGTGGCCAGGAAAACTCTCGGGGAGAGAAGACGAAGGGAGCCACAGAGATATCAGAAAGAAGAAACAGAAACGCGTGACATCATTAGTTTGGAGTAGAACTGTTGAACTGGAGGAGTTTCAAGGATAGAGACCAATGTGTCTGTATTGTGCCAAGCGCAAGACAGCAGCTCACAGGAGGGCATGTTGGTTATGGGTAAGATAAGGCAGAAATAATGCAGTCATACTTTACAATCAGGACCAAATTTATACTCAAACTCTTGTCTCCTTTTTATTTTTTAATTTTTTTACTGTTCTATTTACTGGAGTCATCTCATAATTCTAAATATGCCTTTGCCTATACTGTTTGCAAATATGCAACTGAGGACATGAGTCACCTATTTACCATAGGGACTGGGACAATTTTACTCCCCATCTCAGGTGGGCTCTGAATGTTACCAGCCACTCTTTCCCTCTTCCTACACGACACCTCATACTACACACTATACACAAATTGACACACACTCACAATGACACACAGACACACTCACAGTGCAATTTCTGAGTCTATTTCAGTGGCTATTCACTTCTTTTTCTTTCATTTAATCAAGTTCTTTGACCAGGATGGTGAAAGGTGAATTTTGGATGCAAGGCTCATGGGTAAACAGATGAGGTAATTGGTACTATGGGATTGTTTTACAATATTTTTCACCCATTTCAATTGCAAACAAGCAAAACTGTCATCTGAGAATAAACATGAGACAAGAGAAGAGAGAGGTGAGGGAGGCTGACACCAGAAGTTTTACTCTCTTTCAAATCTCTGTGAGCAAAAATAATTATTCCTCCTTCTACAGATAATGAGCAAAGTTGCATAGGAGAAAGCACCCAGCTATTAAAAGCAGAATGTTCCTTAAACCCTAGGGACGGTGTGATAGGAAAGAATCGCCTTGCACCAGTTCGCCAGTGACTCACCGGTCACATTCTTAAGAATTGATGACACGGTGAGAGATCATAGGGACCAAACACTGAAGTTGTGACTCAGGCTTGCCTCAGTGCTGCCTGACACTTCAAACTGAGTAACCTCTGGCAAGTTCTAGAACCCCCTGGAGACTCAAGTTTCTCATCTGAAACTGAAGATAGACTTGGATTGTTTCTTGCGAGGACTAAGTGACTAACACCTCTGAACACGCTATCGTAGCGGAGGGCACAGAGGAGGCGCTCAGCATGGGAGGCTCAGCAGACTCGTATTCCTCTAGGTATGTACTTGGCACTGCAATTAAAACTGATGACAACTTAGCCACTCTCTGTAGCTCATTTTCTGTTTTAACCTTCCATTTCTTTCTCAAGGAAAACTTAATAAATTTCCCCCTCCCCCTTTCCCCCTATGCTGACGTCTCGGCACAATTTGGCACAGTTAGGCTAAAATCACAGCACCCTGACCTGACCCGACCGGCAACATCAGAAATTTAGCAGCTTCTGCTCTGCTCCACACACACAGTTGTTTCCTCAAACTGGCTTAGCTGGGTTTGCTGTCTGGAACACAAACTACTCTCCTGGGAGGAAGGAGTATGTCTAGCCAACAATATAGGCATCAGGGCTATTTTTTTCCTTTACATATCAATCCACGGGCACATTGTGTAAAGTTTCTACAGACTGACATTCTAAAGCCATTGACTTTTAAGCTCTTCCTCTATTGTCACCCAAAAATCAAACAGTTATCTTTTCTCTGGGGCTCTGCTCAGGCTCCTGACTGGTTGTGCTGCTTTTGTGCTCCCTTTGTAACTTTCCAATCCACCACCTCACAGTCAGAGTAATCTTGAGACACAAGCTAAGCACGCTGTTCTACTGCTTGCAGCCTCTCATCATCTCAATTATTCTAAGAGGTATTCGTTCCCTCGTACAAGCCCTCCTTGGCCTAGATCCCGTTTATCTCTCTAACCACGGTGTATATCAGCTAATCCATTGCCCACAGTGGCTTCCTGGCTGTTAGATGATTCAGCTTTTGTATCACAAAGACCTCTGCACTGCTGGTATCTGAGCAGGTCTGCCAATCACGCAGAGCTTCAGCTCATACAACTGAGGTGAGGCATTCTTCATTCAGTTCACGTTCAGTTCACAGTCTACATGTTGCTTCTGAGAGATTTTCCTTGACTACCTAAAGGAAGCTTGTCACATCATTCTCTTTTACACACAATCACGTTCTATCTATCTATATATCTATCTATCTATCTATCTATGAAATATTTCCCCTATACTTCACTAGTTATTGTCACCTTGACAGTATTATTTTCATTTTTAGTGTGTATTTTAAGAGCTCTTGTATTTACTCCTCTATGAATTGACTGTTGCTTTCCTTGTGACAATTATTCCACCATGCAGCTAATTATTTCTTAATTGCATGATAATTCCATACTTAACCTATAATTCATTTGTCGTATTTGTAAATAACATTATAACTTATCTCCTGTCTCAATTTTTGTAATGACAGGTGACATAGAATGCAGACATTTTATAAATAAGAAAATGTGTTTTCCTTCGTAATACTCATTCATTCCCAAGAAAACAGAAAGACACAGTTCTGTGAACTGGCATCACCTTCCAGGAAGAAAAACTTGCAAATACAAGGGAAACACTTTTGACATACTTTGGAGACAGGAAGGCCAGCATGTTGGACTGATTAGGTGACAATGGCATGGCAACAATGACATGAGAGGGAGAAGACAGTAGAATTTGGGTTTGGATTCCTCATGGATAGGATAATACAGAACATTGTAGACTATGTTAGTGTGTAGGGTGTGTGCGTGTATTTTCATAATTGTATTTGGAAGCCATTTAGGAGTCTTTAAATACAACAGTGACATTATGATATCTCTAGCTTAAAAAGGTAATGCCTTTTAAAGGAGAGTGAAAAACAGACCATAGGATGAATAGTATAGAATGAGAAAATATGAAGGAAGCTCTTGATGATACCTAGACAAGAAGAGATAATAATTTAAGAGGGTAGTAGTGGAGGTGATGAGAAAAGGCCAAATTTAAAATATATTTTGGAGGTCAAGCCAACAGTATTTTCCATAGTGGATAGACGACAGTGGGAAAAACTATCAAATGGACTGCAACCAAAACAAAGAGGACTGAGAAAGACAGTTTTGGTGGGATGCAGGGGTGATTTAGTAGTTTGACTACATATTTAGAGATGTCTACAGGCAGCCAATCAGGTACAAAAGTCGGGGTCTGTGGGTTAGGGTAAGAAGGGATCTGTATCCGGAGACGTGCACGGTGGAGTCATTGAAGGGTAAAAGCTACGGAAATTTCTGGAACCAGGAAGGAATACAAGTGAAGAAGACAAGGTGAACAGCTAAGTTCTTGGGCAACTGGCCATGGAAGAGTTAGCAAATACGACTAGTGGCTGACTCTCGCTTGTTCAATGTTTCCTTTCTTGTAGTTCATAAAGGCCCTGCTTATTCAAAAATGAGAAATTTACCAGTCGTTCCTTTTAGTTCTTTTGTACAGTTTTCATCAAGCTTGTCAATATTTTTTATTTAAGATAACTCTAAAATAGATTTTTAACTTCATTTATTTTTTTCTGACATATGCCCATTGCTATTGAACTCCTTATTGCATAATTCACCATTTTCTTACTCATTTAAGATGATAGTTTTGTCATAAATTAATGTTAAACGTACTTGAATTTGCCTTTAGAATTTTCCCCCTATTTCATTATTCTGTCTAAGTATCCCTAATAAATTTGATTTTAATACTTTATTATCTTTTTCTCATTTATTAATATTTCACAAATAATTTTTGGTGATTTCTTTTCATTATTTTTCAATTTGAACTTTCAAAAATTATTCCTTTATGTTTTAAAATAGTATTATGTTGTGAATATGTATAGAAAGGTCATATATTTACAACATTTTTCTTTCTAAAAGAAGTCTAATTTATTCCTTAATTTACTCAAATGTTTAAAGTATGTTCTTTCAAAGTTTTTCATTCATGAGAATCTCCACATTTGTTTTATATTATTTTATTCTTATTCTCATACTCTTAGAAATTAATATCATAGAACCAAAAATAAAATTTACTCAAAGTAATTCTTAGAGATAGTCAAAAACAATGCTAAAAATTCTCTTCCTTGTGACATTTCATAAGACTCTGTGATAGCTCCAAAAGACAGTCTCTTTGTACAATTATATTACCATTAAAAAGAACATTTTATAATTATTAACCTGTTTTGACACAGATCCTTAAATGCTCTTCTGTAAATTCCACAAAATAATTATATACCCAGAGCAATGTGCTTTATTCTAAATCAAAGGTGATTTCCTCCCAAGTAAAATCGGTATAATTTCGCTTCTTCCAGTATGAATATGGATTAAATAAGCAACATATGCTAAGTGAGCTGGGAGGGACGTAAGGCACTATAAGAACCAAACAAATATTAGTTCTTAATTTAAGAAATGGTTCTGTTATTGTTTGGATGTAATTTGTCCACAAATTTTTATGGATTGAAAATTGAAATTTAGCTGGTGGTTTTATTGAGGGGAAAGGGGTGGATGTTAGGAAATGTAGGTCATTGAAAATGTGCCTTTGAAGGGTTTATGAGGGCTCTGCCTGCCACCCACCCTTTTAGTCTCTGCTTCTGGCCACCAGAAGGTGAGCAGCTTTTTCCTTCCTCCTTCTGCCATGACATACTGCCTCACTTCAGACCCCAAAACAATGGAGCCAGACAATCATCTACCAACATTTCTAAAAACATGAACCAAAATAACTCCTCCTTTTGACTTAACTTACCTGAAGTATTTTGTCACAGAAATAGAAAGCTAACAACAATTCTCTGGAAGGCAGTTAGAACAAATACTAGCTAGGACATTAGAAAGCACAGTTTTCTTTTTAGTTGTAAACTGTTCTATCTTCAAATTTATATCCTCAAATGTCTGCATTTCAAAGAATGTTTCCTCTTTAAAAAGCACTTTTTATTATTAAATTAGTCACATATGGCTGCAACAAAAAATTACCACAAAGTTGGTAAATAAAAATGATCAAATCGTTAATCATCATTTCCTATATTTGAAAAGCATAAGTCGAAGAGCAGCACGGTGTGCCAAAATCCAGCTCTTCCCAGCCGTGTGACACCTCCGAAGCCCTCAAGGCATCTATTTTGTTTCTCTTCCACTTCCCATGCTGCTTTGCACGCCTTGGCTTATGGTAGCATCATTTCCATTTCCTGAAGTTTCTTTCTATTGCATCTGCACATCCCTTTTTGTGAATAGGACCCATTCCCACTTCCCCTGGCTTCTTATAAGGATGCATGTGATTTCAATTAGGGCTCACATGGATATTTTGAGATGATCTCCCAATGTTCAGATATTTAACAAAATTGCAACTATGAAGTCTTGCCACATAGTCCAAGTAAGGACCTTATGAATTTCAAAACCACTATGCAAACTGCTTTACTCATCTTTCATCAAAGTTGATTTAAACAAAAGAGGAATACTATACTAAGTTTCAACTAGAATGTAAATAATCCTTAGCAAAAATAGAATTTATTTCATAGGTTGTATGCTTTTGCTACTTCACACAAATCCTTCTAAGTTTTAAAGGAAATTGTTTTTTTTTAAACTGATGCTGTTTAAATTACTTCTTGAGCCCATTTTGATCAGAAAGAAATGTTGAAAATCCCAAAGGCAGATGGGTGCTGTGTTAAAAAGCAGTAGAACCCTGATACCACAGTAGTGAAAGTTTAATTTTTCTTTTGCAGCTCCAGAGACTCTGGAACGATCTATTCAGAGCCTTTGACACACAACATAATAGAGCCAGCAGCGTGAAGCATGGCACATGTCCAAGACTCAGTCCCAGGTTTATGATTATAAACTGCCACCCAGGCCTCCAACTTAACAGGAGGAACAGAAAACTGGCTTCCGACTGGTTTCCTTTGTGATGATACAAATAACAGAATGGCATCAGTTTAAATGTTGTTAAATTGCTTGTGGAGGCTTTGGACACAGGAAGGGAAAACTGCTGGGTGGGAGGTAAGTTGGTAAGGACTTCCTGTATTTCATGCTCACTCAAAGATGTTAGCATAGTCTATCCAAAGAAAGTGGGAGAGGACTCCAGGGGCTGTAGGAGATGAACCTGACAATAGATTTTAATAAGAGAAGTAGAGAGAGAAGAAAATACAGATTCTTTTTCTCAAAGAAGTTAGGAAAAATTGGCCCTCTTGTGGACAATATTCTTGATTATAGGGTTTGGTTAATTGATAGAAGGCTGTTTCTTTGAAGGTAGCACTCAAGAACACAGCTTAACCTGTTGCCGGGAATACAGCTATTGCCACTGGAAAAGGATCACTCTCAAGGGCCAAATCTCTGGGAGCTAAAGGTGGTAGGACAATCCGTGCTCCCGACAACACTGGTTGTACCACAGTAACCCCTACCATAGACACACCTCCAATTGTGGACATCAGACAAAACATGAAGGATGGGAAGGAACCTGCTTATGTAAAACCTGATTGAACAATTTCTTAAAACTGATTAGTCTTGAAGAAGAACATTTAATAAAACAGCCAACAACCTAATGCAATTATTTTTTAAATGTCAGTATTGTGTTTTAATCTTGTAATACCACACAATGCTGTGTCTTAGTCCATTGTACTCCTGTATAACATAATACCAGAGACTGAGTAATTTACGTGAAAGGAAAGTTTACTTGGTGTTAGTTCTGGCTGCAGGGAAGTACGAAGTTAGAGGTTTCGTATCAGGCAATGATTTTGCGGTTTTGTCCTGTGGCTGAAGGCAGAAAGGCAAGAAAGTAGGCAAAGGGGAGCTGAATTGTCTTTAATAATTCAAACTGTAGAGTGAAATTAATCCACTCACATGGGGGAAGCCCTTATGACCCAATGTATTAAAGGTCACACCACCTAACTTTGTCATAATGGGAATTTCCAACACATGAACTTTGAGGAAAACACTTAAACCATAGCAGCAACATATGTCAATAACAAGGTTCAGAAAACCGAGGCTAAGAAGGATTACATTTAAGAAACTCAGTCTCTATATAAAGATATCATAACTTTTTATCAAGTGTTTCATAAAAACTAAAACTCTCTAAAATATGACATTTTGCAAATAGCAAAACCAGAGCAGATTACACAAAATTTTTCCATTTTTGTAAAATCAGTGGAATGTTTATATGCACTTCCTTAAAGGTACATAAAATATGTGTTGCAATACACTTAGTTGGCATTTACATTGGTTACCTTCAGGTCTGGAGTCTTGGCAGGGACAGGAGGGAGACTTTCACTTTTCAGGGTGTGTGTTTAGTTGTTAAAGAAAACTGGCAGGCCACCAATGCCAAGATTTATTCATTCTCAGCTTACTGCATGAAAGGGACTCTTCCGCTATGGAATTAAAGGAAGGGCATTATACTCACTACAGAACAAGGAGACTCAGAGGCTGGGTCCTGGTCCAGTCACACTCCTTCTGCAGCATGGAATTGCATACGATTTTCTGTCCTGACTCAAGAACCTCTGACAAGTATACAGAATGACCAGAAACTTGGGAGTCCAAAAGACGTCCTTGGCTGTGGCTTCTTACACTTTGCTGGTCACATAGACGTATGTGTTTTTCTACATAATGAGTCCCAATAACAGAGCCCACTAAGGAGTCCTGCTCTCGATTAAAAACTGAATGTGGCCAGTCCACGTGGCACAGGTCTGTAATCACCACAGTCTGAGAGGCTGAAGGAGAAATATTGCGAGTTCAAACCCAGTCTGGGTAACTTAGCAACTTAGGGAGACTCTGTCTCAAAATAAAATATAAAAATAGGCTGGAGCTGTAATCACCAGTAGCACAAAACAAAACCAAAGATAAAAAGCAAAGCAAAGCAAAACAACAGCATGGGTGTGATGGTTCAAGCCCTCACAGAGGTTATCACAAAGGCTTCACCAGGCAGGCCCTGTGGGAGCTGCCCTCCCTACACCAAGCCTTGTGCATATCATAGCCTTAGAGGGATGTTTCAATGAGGGTCTCAGACCTTCTGGCTGCCCACACTCTTACACATGTTGTGTTCCTAGATTCAGCATCTTCATTCTGAGATCTCTTTACCTGAAGACTTAGGCGACACTTTCCTCAGGTACCTTTACTGAGAGCTCCTTTTGAGGATGGAATAAGAGCCCTTTAAGAGAGTTTTCTCCATTAATCAATACTTTTCCATGGCCAGTCCTCCCTTTAACTCCCACTTCTATCCACTCACACATCTCAGGGTTAGTAATATTGCCAAAGGCTTTTTTGTTCAGTCTGTGTCGACTGTGAGAGCCACCCCACATGCACACTGAAGAGTTGTACTATGGGAAAAACATGGAGTAGGAGAGTGAGCATTGCCCCTCGTTCCAGATGCTTGCTTGTATGTTACACTAAGTGATCAAAGGGCTGACTTGAAATTTGATCTATTTCAAAGCTGTTTTCCAGCTCAGCTGAGCTCCTGGCTCCCACTGGAGGGCTCACAAAAAGCAGGTGTAACTCATTAACGTCACTGTAATCAAGAAACAATGCTGACAATGGGGTACACACTTCCTTAAACTCCTCCAGCAACACTAACAAGGGTCAGTGTCATGAGTGCACGTTGCCTAAAGGACCCAGCCCAGGGTTAGAGCTAACTCTCACACCACAAAGCGCTTTGGTGACTGGAGATTTTGAAAGATGAGGCTATGGAAAACCCACAGGTCAATCGGTGAAGCAAAATCACCGTGGTTATTATGGAATAGGAACTTACAAGGACTAAAAACTCGGAAAAGAATGGTACAAACAGAATACATGAATCTGAGAAAAGCCGCAGTTGAGTGACGCAAGGGAGTGGGGTGCCAAGCATTCATAGGCGCTAGAGTGCACTGTGAGCAAGACCACAGGTCAAGACTGCACTGAAGTAGACTCATGATTGCTTCTTCAGGCCCTTTTCAATGGACGTTTCCTCTGCCTGGAACAGATGATGTCCCATTCCGTCACTTCCCGGTTCACTCTTCTGTAGCCTTCCAGCCACCTACTTAAAATTGTGACCCAATTTTCCCACTTCAGACTTTTTTTCATGTCATTTCTATTGCAAAAGACTATATACATTTATTTTGTTTGTTTTCTATCACTATGGCAGAAATGTCCCAGTCCGCTTGGTTCTCTGCTGTGCCTGGAGCAGTGTCAGACACAGTCGTGTTGAGGAAATGTGTGGGGTTTCATGATTTTGAGGAAGCTTTACATTCTCAGAGGAAAAGATGTGTTTTCATATTCTTTTAAGAAAACTATATTATGCATGCGTACTTTTGACAGGTTCTCTACTGTGCATGCAAAGACACATAATTCTCCTCAGGTGGGATTCATGTCATTTAAATCAGCCTGGTTGTTTTCTTAGACTTAATAATGTCTCTAGATACGAAGCTTTGAGTCAGTATGATTACACAATAAGTCATAATTAGTACATTTTAAGACAATCGGTAGAATAGTGAAATAGTGACGCATGACCCATGCCCTATTTTTTTCTGACCCTTGGCTTTTGTGTCTCTGAGAAAAGAAAAATCATTAAAAAAGAAAAGTAGCTTGACTAATTGTGGCTCAATCTGAATAACTTAATTGTCACCTTGTTTCTGAAGCTGAGTGATTTGTGGAAGTGTCTCTTCTGCAGCTGAGAACATGTGGTAACTTAACAATGGGCTGCAAAGGTGCTCCAATGAGAGTGGCCCACCCACAATTTCATTTTCTTACACAGCATTATTAACACTAGAGAGATTTAATCTTGAGTTTTTGTCATATGGTGAGTCAGGGGATACATTTTTATAGGAAGAAAATTGGTCAGGCAAAAGCGACTTGTACAATTTGATCCAATTTATTTGCTGTATGAGCACTGCAAAAGTATCTCCAAACTCCTCCTCTGATTCCTACATGTCCACCTGCAGTTCTTGCTGCAGAGACCCTTCACTCCAAGCCATTACGAGTGGACTATGGTGCTTACGCTCCCGGCCTTCAGCATTCCGCTGCTGCTACATTCTATTCCAGACATTACGTCACGTTTGAACCTATGTATTTCAAAGCTGCACCTTTGCTGTTTTTGAATGCTCTATAAACAAATTCCTCCCCCCTTGCAGATGCTTGGGACAGTGGCTCAGAGCCTCACAATTTAACTGGAGGATATTATGAAACATTTTCTCAATCTTTTGTCAGAGCTTTTAGGGCTTCTTATTCCCCTGAAATCCATGTGCAGAGTTAAGAAAACTAATTTGATAAGCCTGGGGCTCCTCTTAGGTATTTCCAAAGTGGCTGTGCTCCACTATATGCTATGTGCTTTTTTTTCTATCATCAGTCCAAGAAAGGATGAAGTAGAAACATAGAGGGGTCAGCCCATAAAATTACATTGACATGTACATTGAGTTACTTCTTTAAATCTCATTTTGGTAGCTTGACCCAGAATTGCTTCAGATTGCTTGACACATAAACAATACTGGGCAGCAAACTGGTCCTCCATTGTTTTCTGTTTTTTTTTTTTTTAATGGAAACTGTGTTGTCATTTTTAATTTACAGTCATTATTTTGTTATCTGACCTATCTTATTTTTCTTTGGCTATTTTTTATAACTTCTCTATAATTATTTTCACATTTTTTTGTATTTACTTCTCTACGACTTGCTTACTAAGTATCTGGCCATATTCTTCTGTATATGCGGAGTGCATTTAGTCGCACATCTTTAATTCTATTACTGTATGAACACCACAGAGTGTACTTACACAAATATAGATCAAATCTAGATCGAGCAGCTGGCTGCTCTCCAGGTGATGTGGCACACCTGTTGTCCCTGGGCCAGCCACCTGCACCGTGTGTCACTGTTCTGAATAGTGTAGGTGTTTCATGAGGGCTTCACAATAGTAAGCTTTTGTGCACCAGATACATATCTAAACATATGAAAGGTACAGTAAAACATAATATAAAAGTTAAAAATAGCACACTGGTATAGGACATTTAGCATGAATGGAGCTTACAGGATGGGAAGTTGTGTGAGCTTCGGGGAGTGAGGAGTGGACCACTGTGAAAAGCTCAGGACGTTTCTCTGTACTACAGTAAGTTTTACAAACTGTACAGAGATACTGAAAACAAAATATGGTAGATCATACAGAAGTCTTATTAGGCAACAATTTATACACTATACACACCTGGGATAATTTTTAAAACTCTTCAATTTCTTGAACTTTATTTTCTGAAATTTTTATTTAGAATTCCCTTCTCTTGGGTCACTACTTGTCAAAGGAAATGATTTAACTAATCCAGTGAAGCCATATTGAAATTAGACTTCTAAAAAGACTCACCGGTGTACCCAAGGCCCTCCATTATTTGACACCTCCCCAACACACACACCATTGTGTTGAAGTTTGCATTAATTCAGCTAAGTGCTTCTTTGGGTAGTGTAGAGTGCATCATTGCTTGTCGTTGTTGTCACGCTTTGTTGGAATTCCTAATGATAATCAAAATGTTTAGGTAATTATGTGTTTGTGAACCTCTTCCTTTATTAAAATCCTAACTGAATGTTTAAAATGATCATGTGATTTGTTGAAGTCATCAAAATCTTCAGGACTAGAGAAAAATAAGAAAATAAATTCGAAGGTAAATCAAATGGTCTGCGGAGATATTTCATAGAAATGGGTTTTTTGCAAAATAAAATATTGTTTCTCTATCTACTGTCCTCTTATGGCCTGCAGATTTCTCCTCAGTGGTGGATTGGGCTAGAGGTGGGAACAGGGAATATCACTGTGAGTAATGCCTAGACATTGAATTATTTTATAAAATTCTGGTAAAAGATCACTTAAGATGATACCAACAGTATTCTAAGGAATTATTTTCCAGATAAGAAGGAATACTATTATGAACTTTAAGATATAAGATGCTAAAAAGAAAGAATAATATATATACTATAATGACTTCTAGTTCCAAGTGTACTTATAAAATTTTTTTAACCCACATCCCAACTCTGATGTCTTGCTAGGTAATAATTATTTTAATAAATGTGCCAACCCATGTGGCCTAGCTACTGCTTGAGATTATAGCCCAGATTTATTGGTCCTCTCAACGGAAACCCAACAAAGGCTATTTTCATTTCCTGTCAGTGTTCTGCCATGTCCTTTCTGCTTTCTATTTGCGGCAGTAGGACTTGGCTTAAGATTTTGCTAGAAACTCCTCTGCCCCCTCAACTCCCTTCCTAGCACTGCCATCAACTGCATTACTATTAGCTGTATATTAAGCATTTATAACATGCAAAGTTCTATAGATTATGAAGCCTCTTGCATACATGTTTATACATGGCAATATGGCAATCTCTATACCAATTAATATTTCAATTAATGATTTATTCAAAAGTTTAGGAGGAGTAAGTCTTAGGTAGAAGAAATTAGAGCAGTTTGGAGTAGAAATCATGAGAAATAAATATGCTAAATCTAATTTTGTAGAAGCAAGCTGTTCAAACACAAGAGGAAAGGTGTATAGCACTGAAATACAATTAAAAGCAATATTTTGCAGAGGCTCAGATGTTAGTAAGAAAGTGTAGGTTTTATTGCCCAAGAGTAGAATCATTAACTATTTATGAAGAAAAATGATATTTAAAGTTTAAGCTAAGAATAATTGAGAGGCCACAAATGTATGCATTTGCCACCTGTTGAGCATAAACATAGCACTACTTCTAGGAATAGAAAGGGATAAAGGAATTATCTTCCACAGAAACCTTGCAAGATAGAGGATAAGAAATTGACATGCATATAATACCACAGCATAACATGTTCAGTGATACAGAAAAAGAATGAATATATTTTCCTCTGTTCAAAAACTCAAAGTGGTTTATTCTATTCAATGAAAAGCAAATCAGGCAGGGAATTTTGAAACATGACAAAGAATAAGGTAAGGTAATTGTGAGTGCAAGAAGAAGTGGGTTCCAGGACATAGAATCCCAAACCACTAGGAAGTGCTGAATGAAGTAATATCATTTCTGCTTCATAAAAAGAGCAGAGACCCACTACACTAAGGCATAATTTTTATAACATATGTAGAAGTTGAAGAGTTATAGGACCTCAGATTTTGGAGATAAAGTCATTGATTACGAGAATCAAAAGTAAACATTGTGTCAATGCTAGGCCAATGTAGAGTACAGTTATGCTACATGTATGTACAGATATTATTGAATTAAAAACTGAAATAGGAATTATATTAGTTATGCACATTAGGTCTACCTGGACTTCTGCCAGTCACTTCACAGTGACTTATATTCTGGGCAAGCCAGTGGACTGGATTTCAACAGTTATTTATTAAGACTGGCTGTGCACTAGAATCTCCCAGGGAACATTAGTGAACAACCTAGGGAAGTCCCTTTTGGTGATGTTGCATACCTGACAGTATTGTCTTCTTTACTGCTGTACTGTAAAGGCTTCGCATAACAGTTGGTGCCAGGCCACCAGCCACGCACTGCTAGCTAGAAGCCACTGGAGCACACCTCAAGTCAACATGTTCTTTGTTTTGGAGAAAACCCACTGCACATCATGGAGGGCCTTGGGCATTCCTGCAAGAAAAAATCGTCTTTAAAAAGACTTGCTCTACCATTGCTGTTTTTAGTAGGTTATTTTTGGGAAAATTTGAGAAAATATGGTTTTGCTCTTACTTATTTACAGTCAGGAAATGGACACTTCTATGATCAGGCAGTTGGTAACCTTACGTAGAAGAACAGATTAGATCTAGGCCAACCCTGTGATTCACAAGGAGATGGCAGTCACTCAGCCAGAAGAGAGAGAGGTGCTTGGTATTTTGGTGACTTGTGCCTTAAATTGCCTTGATTTTGCCTGTGCTCTGAGCTATCTGTAATGTGCCCGTGTTTCCTGTTTCACTTGATAATAGTTGCAGTGTGACCTTGTCAGATACAGGTGTTCTGGAAAATTATTTATTTCCAAATGGAAAATAATACTATTTATAGCTGTAAGTACCAGGCCGACTTCGAACATTGCCAGGACTTAGCTCTTCTTCGTGTCAAGAACTGCTGTTCTTAAAGTTAATTGTTTAATTAACTGAAATCTAATGTTATCATTTTCAAACTTCTATCCTTTAATCCTGTAGGAAAAGACACTTTTCAACTCTGTTTGGATTGAGACCTGATATTGCCTCTTCCCTGTGTCATTTCCTTTCTGGGCTCTGATGGTTTTAAGAGGCACTCATTTTTTTTTCCAGCTTACAGACATCAGGATATACAACAATAGCAATACTGATATTGTCAGCAGTTTTTATCTTGCTGCCACAAGATATTTTTTCTTTACACTCTTAATTCTTCTCCATCTAAAGTAGAGTCTATTTTTAGTACTACTTTATTTTCAGGCAGCCCCTTGCATGTTTTAATTTGAGTTTTGTACTCCTGAGGTGTTTCGTCTTTAGTGTTTTTTTTTTTTTTAAAGTGTATTTTGTTTTAAAAAAATTATTTTGCTTTTTTTCTGCTTTGGCCCTCTTTGGCTCATGGTAATACAGGTAAATGTGTATCATCCACGTGTACATTCTCACCTGGGCTGGGTGATGTGAGATGCAGACCTCCTGTCTCGTGAGAGCTCCATGCTGAACTTGGTGTGCCACTGAAGGATTTTGTCTGCCAGTAATTCTCTCTGCCAGTCCCATGGGCTCTGCCATCCAGAGCAGAGGGCACATGGCCCAACCCATTGAGCTAGCAGTTAGGTTGATTCCCATCCACCCATCTTTGTCTCACTTAACTTTCTACCAATAAATTAGGACCTTTTGTACACAAACAGGGGAAGGTCATGGCTTCCTAACATTTTTACTCTGCAATGATAAGGCAATACTCGGGAAACCTTTGGAAGATAATATTCACTAAATAAGTGACCCTTTTGCAGTGTTTAGATTTCTGTCCTTTAGAAACTTAACCAACTCTCATGTCATAATATTGGGTTCCTAGCAGATGGTCTCTTCTGACAATCTGTACAAAATTCACACTTTCTTGCCCCAATAAGAGTCAGTTTATATTTAAATCCGCCATACTGAGTGATAGCAGCCGCATCATTGTCTATTGCATTCCAAATGCCTTCTAAGTGGGACAGCCATAAAAGGCTGTGTTCCCATACATCGCAGAATAGTAGCGTGTGCTGGCATCCTTGAGTACGCATACACGCATATACACTCACACAGACGGAGGAGCTCCGGAAGTCACATAGTGACAGCCCAATGTTATGTGTGACTTTTTACTTGTGAAACTAGTCTTCTGTGTCTTTCAGAAGACGAGAAGACCCCGTGAGTCATCTGTTACAAAGTCCTTAATTTTTTAGGCAAATAAAAATGGTTAAAACTATGTGACATTTTCAAAGATCTTTGTTTACATTTGTCACAGATTTTCACATTGATAATACAACTTGCTGTTAATATATTCGTGGTTGATATTAATTTTCATACATATCTTTTAATTTTTTCCTTTTTCTGCCTCATTCCTCTTATGTAATAGTGCATTTTTATTAATACCACTGATTTGCAGCTAATATTTACTGTATTTTCAGAATGAAAATAACATAAGAAGAGTGTATACTCTAAAATTATTCATATCTGATTTAATTTACTGAGCCTGCTTTTTTGTTTATATTTCCTGTAGCTGTCTGTTAGCACCACTTGTCAGGGACACTTAGGTTTGCTGTTTTCTTACAGGAAAACATTAAGTATCCTGAGGATTGATTAATTATAAAATAAGCATAAAATGCTACTTACATAACATACACCCAAACTGGTTATAAAAATTTCAGAATATAGAAGCCCATCTAACACCAAGGGCTTGGAAAACAAAAACAGGCAGATCACGTGTCTTTTCTTCATTTCAATTTCACATTCAAAATTCTTCCATCAAAGACATTGGCAGAAGGTTGGGAATATAGAAAACGTCATTCCTTGTCTTCTGATACCGAAGATAACCTTGGTTTTTATTACAAGAGATTCAAATCTTATGATTTAGGTATCTGTTTCCCTGGGCCTGATTTTTAAAAGATGCTGAGCTCCAGAAAAGAAGGGAAATTATTCATCCAGAAATGTGATGTTTATAATGTTCCTGCTTGGCTACACACCTGTCATGGACTACAGCAGCACAGCTTGGATCAGGTAGGAGATGTATTTTTCAGTGATAAGTATAACATACACAAATGGACAGAGATTAGAAAAGAAATCAAATTAACATACTGAACAGAACTAGAAAGGCTTTCAATGGTATAGAAAATGTCAAAAACAAACCATAATTATATGAAAAAATTAACTTTCAAATTCTGAAGTACTGTTGCTCTATGATTACATGAAACCCTTTGTTTATATGCTGATGAGACTTTTTAAACTACTGGACAGTTCTAAAAAAGAACAGATTAAAAATATATGTTTAAAAAATAAAAGTATTCTATTATATGACATGTAAATTATTTAGATATATATGACATGGAATTCAAAAGATAAATACAGGTTGCAGATAAAACTAAGCTTTATAAAAACTAACATTTTAAAAAATTCAACCAATATAGTTTAAATTAGTGAAAAAATTAAAGACTAAAACTACTAAAAAGATGAATTTTTGTATAAATAAATATGAAATAATTTTTACTGTCAAAGAAAGAAAATATAAAAACCAAAACAACCCCACAAAATATACTGAAATCATTGATAGTCATTAATCTTTATAGATTGTTGAATTTTTTGGTATCGTGATATTCTTTATTTAATGAAGACAAATTTATGTTAAAAGATACTTAAAACTTTGCATCAACATTTTAAGCATGCTCTGCTCTTGTTTTCAAACCACATTACATTTTTCTATGATTCATATCTATTAAATATCCACTTTGTTTTCCTTCTCCAACTTGAAATTATCATAAGTATAAAGGCTAAAGCCACAGTCTCCGTGCACGATTGATTTTTTGATGCCAACGCAAAATTTCAAAATACTTAAACCACTTTCAGTTTTGGAAATTCTTTAGATGTTTTCAAAGAACTCTTTGAAACTTATTATACTCACATAATTATGGTAAATAAAACATATAGAGATAATGAAGTCAGCCAAGCTAAACAATACACAAGAAAAAAAATATAGGAGGAATCCAAAATCAAATTTTGGCATCTGCCGTTTTTTTTTTTTTTTTACTTTATTATATAGGCATGATTGACTTATTTTTACACATGACTAGCTCAGCAACTAGGTCACTCACTCTGCTTGACCCAAACTCTCATCCTTTAAACACATGAGCAAACAACCTAACCATGTGATTAGAGGTTGTTGAGTGTGGCCAGCCCCAACCTACCAGTGGTAGCCTTCATCCCACACAAAGATATTCCTGTCATAAATGCCTTAGATTACTTTTCAGAAGCCAGGGGCAAAGACCAAAACTTTGCTTTGGCAAGGTGTCCCTTGGAGCTAAACTGGCTATGGAACTCTTCTGGACAACCGATTATTACAGTCAATATTTACCAGTGTGTTGTAGTGTAGGAGGTTTTTATTCCAGTTTCTCAACATATTTGCCCATCAACACAGGGTTACTCTAGTATTCATAGTTAACTCCCCAGGAAGCTGGATATGTACAAAAACCAACAGTACTAAACAAATTATTTTGGATGGGTAGGGTAATAATTCATGAGACAATCGACACTGATAAATTCTTCTTGCACATGGAGTTTCATACAAACAAATAATGGATACTAGGACAAAAGTTTTGTTTTAAAAAGTGAATTCAATGAATTTCAAAGCAGTTGAGTACTAACACATGACGTATGCAGATCCTCAATAATTCATAAGTGTAAATAGCCTATCAAAAGTCTCTAAGTTGAAATTTGGGCTTTCTGCCTCACAGCTTGAAAAAATCATGCATGTGCCTATATTGCATTTGTCTCTACCTAAGCTGGATAATGTGTATCTATGAGCTGACCTTTGTGAAGATTGCCTGCTTCCCAGACAGCTGTGAAATCCCCCATCCACCTTGTGTAATCTGCTTAATGTCCACCTGTCATTAATTCCAGGACAATGATACAAATTGTATCCTGCCCACCAATTTTGATCACGACCCCCACCTGTCTGCTCTGTGATTTTTATTATCCATTGTATTAGTTTCGGGCCTGCACTGTGTAAATCATTCATTGTCCTTCATGCTGTAGCTCCTAAGTCTTTTCTTCCTTCCAATAAATTTGGATAGGAACCTTTCCTCTTGGTTCCACAGCCAATTCACTTCCTCCTTTAGATAGTGAACCCATATAGCCCTACCTCAGAGTTCTGGGTTCATGAAACTCTGAGTACTTTATGTGGCTTTGACACCTTTGACCAAAATGCAATGATTGAGTTAGTATCTCACTCTGACTAACATGCCAATGCTGTGCTACACCAGTGTGGAAGATGTAACCCAGAAAAAGAACGACTAAATACAAAATCAACAAAGACATAGCAGATCTGAACTACACCATAGAAGAGATGGATTTGGCAGACATAGAAAGAGTTTTTAATCCAGCAACAACAGAATATATATTCTCCTCAACTGCCCATGAGACATTTCCCAAAATAGACCACATTCTAGGCCACAAAACAAGCTTAAATATGTACGAATGAGATAGTCCCATATACTCTGTCAGATCATAGTGGAATAAAACTAGAAGTCAACTACAGCACAAACAAAAGATACAAGTCAAAAAAAGAGGAGACAACAGTATTCTTCTAAATAAACACTTGGTTACAGAAAAAAAAGAAGAAAGAAAAAATGTCAGATACAAACGACAATGGCAACACATCACAACACAACCTTTGGGACGCAATGGGCTCAGTATTAAGAGGAAAATTCACATGCATAAATGCACACATAAAAAGAACTGAGAAAGTCCAAATAAATAATCCAACCACATAACTCAGGGATCATGGAAAATAAGAAAAAGCCAACCCCAAAGCTAAAAGACAGAAAGAAATTATAAAGATCAGAGCAGAAATTAATAAAATAAAAAAATACAAAAATTAAATGAAACAAAAAGTTGGTTTTCTGAAAAGATAAACAAAATCAATAAGCTCCTTGCTAAATTCACAAGAAAAAAAAAGAAAAGAGAAAGCGTACTTCAATACAATTAGGATTGAAAAAGGTGAAATTAAAACTAATAACATGAAAATCCAAAGTATTAAAAGAAGTTACTTTGAAAATGTATACTCTAATAAGTTAAAACATATAAAAGAAATGGAAGAGTTTCTAAAAACATATCAACCACCAAAACTGAAAGAAGAAAAAAAAATAAACATGTGAATGGGCCAATATTCACCTATGAAATTGAGGAAGTAATAAGAACGCTTCTAACCAAGAGGAGCCCAGGACTTGAGGGACTCCCAATAGAAATCGATAAAATATCTAGAGAAGATTTAATCCTAATTTTTTTCCAAGAAATTGAAGAGGAAGAAAAATTACTCAAACCATTTCTCAAAGAAAGCATAATTTTAATTCCAAAACTACACAAAGACCCAATGAAGAAAAAATAAATACAGATGCGAAAATACTCAATAATTTTTTTGCCAACAGAATGCAGCAAATTGTAAAAAAGATTATAAACCACTGATTAAGGGGGCTTCCCTTCAGATATGCAGGGATGGTTTAACACACACAAATCAATAAATATAATGCACCACATTAACAGATACAAAAATAAAAATCATGATCATGTCAATAGATACAGAAAAAGCATTTGACAAAATCCAACATCCATTGATGATACAGACTCTGAAGAAAATAGGAACAGAGGGGCCCTACCTCAACAAGATCCAAGCTATTCACAGCAACTCCTCAGCCGATATAATCTTAAATGAAGAAAGACTGGAAGCATCCACACTAAATTTAGGAACAAGACAAGGATGCCTGCTGTCACCCCTACTATTCAACATAGTGCTTGAAATTTGGGGAAGCGCTATCAAGCAAGACCAAGGAATAAAAGGAACACATATCGGAAGGGAAGAAGTAAAAATATCCTTATTTGCAGATGACATGCTGCATTATGTCCCTGGATCAACACAAATATGTCTCTTGGGATTTATTTAAGGTAGTTATACAGTTTTAAGGACGTGTATGTAGCTTTTTGGGTAATACTCAATGGGATTTTCAAAGCCCGAATGCAACATTGTCAATAAGTGGGCAACAATTGGAAAGAAACCACTTTATTTCTCCAGTAGAGCCTAGAAAGGCCAAGAATTGATGGTGTTAAAGTCACTCAGCATCCTTTTTTTCCCTATTGAACAAGGTTCTAGAATGTAAGTGCTTTGCAGATCTGAAAATTCCTGGTCTTAACAAAAGATATCGTCAAAGCTAAAAGGATGAATGAAGCTTAGCGTTCAGTTAAAAGATGGCAGAGAACACTTCCACACAATAAATTCTTCACCAAGTGTGGCTTCCATAGTAAGGAAGATAAATTAATATTCGTGTGTATAGATTATGTCTCTACTGACATATAATAAGTCTTTCAGGGAGTGTTCAAGTATTCAATCTAGAAAAGAGATCTGGGTCAGGAGAAATTTGAAACAAGCCCTAGGAAAAATCTACCAGTCCCATATCACTTAACATGCGATGTTAACCACTACTGGATGTTTGTAGCTGATTACTAATGATGTTTTAAAAAATATACTTATTTAGATAACACTAAAAGTATTGTTTATGTAAAAATATGCTATATATAGTACATAAATAGCTTGAGAGAGGAAAAAGAAGCGAATGTGGTGGAAGCAGAGCTAGAAAGACAGAGGAGAGATTTATTCTTTTCAATAAACTTTTCTACCTGTGAGTGCTGTAAAATATAGGACATTTTTCATCCAGGCTGAGATGCTTCAGTTCTTAGAAAGGTAACTTCTTGCCTTAGAACAGAGGAAGCAAAAAGAAAAAAGAAAAAAAAAAAACAGTAGGAGTTTTTCTCACAAGGCAGTCTGTGAAGAACCAGAAAGAAAATTCAAGTCTTCAAATTCCTTCTCCAGGAATGTGAACTGCTTGGTTTTACTGTTTATCAAGTGATCATTTTTATATTCTGAGAGGTGGAATAACAGAGCATTTAAAGCTCTCTTTTCTAGCTGTAACATTTGTTTTAAAATTAATCCAGCTCCGTTATTCATCAATGACAGTACTTCAGAAAATGTATTAGCTTCATTTCCCTCCCTTGCAAAATAAGGCTGTTAATTGTGCCCGCTGCGATCAGTAGTTGTCTTAGCTAAACTCATATAGCAAGTATGGATATTATGAGTCTTGTGAAAAAATAATTGCTTTGTTAGCCATAGTAATGATATTAATAGAAAATTAAGTAGTGACACAGGCTGAAGCCAAGTAAAAATTGCCTAAAAGTCACTGTAAATATGAATTCCAATTAATAATTCCCAGCTGCAGCTCTCATCTTGTTTGAAATAAAATCATTAATTTTAAAATGATTTACTCTTAGTTGCCTCAGAGACCACATGAACTCCAAGAGACTCACAGGTTTTGCATGCATATGTGTTTGTATGTGTGTGGGTGAGTGGGAAAGGGGGGGATAAAGAGAGAGGAAGAGAGTGTGTGAGTGTTTCTTGTAATTTCGATACAGTATTTGAATAAAAGAGATGCCTAGTAGATCTTTGTTCAAGCTTCTCATTTTAAAGTTAAGAAATTAAATATGATGTAGGCCAAGTGATCCAACAAAGGGCACAGATTTATTGACAAAGGCAAGATAATAATCCAGAGTGAATTTATAGCAGCCATTTGCCATCATCAGAACTAATGTCTCAGGTTTGCGAATTGCTGAATTAACACAAAGCTTTCCATAAGGAGGGCTCTGAATACAGTTTAAAACTCTAGTCCTAATAATTTTCAAACAAAATATCTCCATATATTTGATTTGCACTGGGCCTTGCAAACTATGAAGCTACCTCGACCCTCATGCCTCTTCACAATTTAACTTTTAAAACTGATTTTAGGGTGCTGGGTTGAAAAATTACCTGAACATATTAATTCATCGTTAAAGATTTCAGCCAACCCTATAAAACCAGCAGAAGGAAAGACTTCCTTCCCCTCCTGTCAATCAGTTCTTTCCAAGGACATGAACGTTCGTCTTCAGAGTCCTGGCAGGGAAAATTGGGTGAGTGGTAATCACAATGCGCCTGAATTGCATTAGCACTTTCGATCTCCACAGTGATTTGATAGCATGATTGCTCTCATCAGACACCTGAGGTCAGCCCTGAAATTGCAACATACAGGTAATATATAACATCATCCTGGACATTGGACTCAGAGCAACCTTCTGCTACTGCTACATTCTCTTGTCTTTAAGGTTCCCTCTCCAGGATGTAAAGGTACCTTGGTTTGCTTGTGCCTGTTGCAAAATATCCCCTATTTGTTAGGACAACTTGTACCAGTGTGCTAGAGCTCCCTTACATAGATACAGAAAGCTACTCTCAGGCTATTCTGACTTACAGATAAACTGGTGGCCTAGTTGAAATGCATGTATCAATAATGATAGAAAAACCTTCCTACCATGGTTTGGATCTTAAATATCTCCCAAAGGCACATGTGATAAATGTTTTTCATCTGATTGATTCTAGTGGAAGGTAGTAAAAACTAAGAGATGGGCTCTACTGGAAAGTTCTGAGGTATGAGGTCATGTCCTTAAAGAGATAAATGGTCTCTACCCTTTCTTTTTCTGTGTTTGTCTCCAGCCATGTGGTGAGCAGTTTTGTTTCAGAACACACTTTTCAATGTTGTGCTACAGTGTCAAATGGGTCTAATTGGTTATGTCTTACTTACTTCTTCCATTGCTGGGACACATTACTCGATGCCCATTCATAAAGAAGGGAAGGTTATTTTAGCTCACAGTTTCTGTAGGTCTCAGTCCACGGGTAGCTGGTAATGTTAGGAAGACGTGGTAAAGCCCTTGCCAGGGAAAATCTATTTAATCCAAGTCAAGACAGGAAGAAGAAGAAGAAAGAGCCAAGGGTGGAGCTGGTAAAGGAGTTACATCCTTCCAGATCAAGCTCCAGCGATCTGCCCCTTTCGGTCGAGCCCCATCTCTTTACTGAACAAGAATCTAATGGATTAACATCTGCCCAATTGAATCACTTTCAAAACAAAGCTTTGGGGGATATTTTACAACCAAATCGTAATACCTAGCTTCTGAGCCAAAAATGTAGTTCTTCTCTATAAGTCGATATATCTCTAGTATTTATTGCAGTGATAGAAATCTAACATATTTGTTTCAAAAGAGTAACACAAATAACGAGCCATACCAGCTTTCCATTTCTGTTTTTACAAACTGTTATGATTTATGGGCCACATGGACTCCAGATGACAAGCTACCCTAACTATCTTTCTTAGAGATTGACATTTCCACATTTTGAGTACCTTAATTGGCTTATGGTCTCCCAAAAGTGCAAATTATCAGTGCAAAGTGTAGGTGAAGACAAAAAACATCTCAGTCACTTGTATTCCAGTGTAAGTTTACCAGTTCTGTAAAATCGATGTGTTGTTTAGATTGCATCCACACAAACAACAGAAGAGAGAAGAACAAAGTAGAAGAATCAATCTTTCAATGTTTCCCCAGCAATTCAGTCATTTTTTTCCAGACAGATCATTCTTCTCTGAATATGAAGTGCAAATTTCCTACAGTTGCCTTGTGTTTCCTACTTCTTCACAATGGCCTCCTCTCTTTCCTTCGCTTTCAGATAATTCTTTTTTTCCTCACCAAACATAAGTCCCCTTACAACTTCCTCATCTCATTGTAATACAGACTCATGATCTCTTTCCTAAATTGTGAGGTGTTCCTTCTTTGCACCCTCTACCTCAACAATTAAGCACTCCAAGTTTTCCATTCTTAAAAACAAGTACCTATCATGGTGACATCACCTTCTACTCGTAATATTTGGTCCAAGCTGTGTTGTCACAATTGTTAGAATATTTTCTGTATGCCTATTTTGTATACACTTTGTGTATTGTGTATACACACCATTGATCTCTACCTCTGTCCACCGCAAATGCCCCTTCTAAGGCCACCTCTGTGTGATTCAGTACAAGGATGCTTCCCACTTTTCATTTTATCTGATTTCTGGGCACATCTTGATACTGAGTAGCCAACTTTACTCTTTGACATGCTGTCTTATTTTGTTTCGTTTTGTTTTAGCTATCTTTGGTAGATATCTCAATGTTCTTTACCGGTTTATCTTCTCTACTTTAAAGTGTTTATAATCTTCCCTTTAGCAAATTTTTGTCTTCATTAATTTTTCTAGGTTAGTTTAGCGCACAAATTTGCATATAACTTCATTTATCATCTTTATGCTGGTGGGTGAAACTACTTTCTTTTTCTTTCCAGTACAATTCTACTTCTTGAACTCTAGGTTCACATGTAAGTATTGATGTGTTCACTGAGAAATCTTCAAAAACTGAAACATCAATGTGTTTAAAACCGAACTCAGCATCTTTTCCCAGAATATCTTTCATTTTTTCCCTCCAGAATCACTTATCTCTAGGTGATGTCACCATCCACTCCATTGCTTATACTTGAACCCTAAGAGACTGTTCCATCTCTTTCCTCCTTTAGTCCTCTCTGCTCGCCACAAGCGAATCTTGGTAAATCTGACTTCAGATTAACACCCAGAGTCATGCGGGTCGTCTCTGTATCCGTTGCTCCCATCTCACCCTTCACAACCTTTATTTTCTCTCCACCCACTGCTAAAGCCTCTAATTCCCATCACACACAGGGTTTCTCTCGAAACCAACCTTTTCTCACAAGTGAGGTAAATCCTTCTCAATGCTATTCTCTGCTACTTCTCAATTTACAATCTTGCTTAACTCAGTAACAGTTCATTCCCTTTGATAATGGTCTGAAACTCTGACATAGGCTGTAACTTTCTGTATGATACTGATCACAGGCCTGTCTCTATGTGTGCCACCCTAATTCCCATTGCTCCAGTCAAAGTAATATCTTGCATATTTCCTCCATCTCCATGTCTCAGGCCCCCTGTCATGCTGTTCATTTTCTAGAAAATCTCTTCCTCCCAATCTTCACCTGGTGAGATTCTATAAACCTTGGCAGATACTACTTACATATCATACCCAAAAGCCCTCCTAATCCTATGTTTCAGGCTCATTCTATTTTATTTCTTGATGCTTTGGACTTCCCTGATTGCTTCTCACAATTTCTTAGTTTGCATAACATCCACCTCACCCCCACCTACTTCTCCATCAAAGGATCCAAGAGTCAGGGGTGGAGTATACTTCTTTCACTTCTGGGAACCTTGCACTCAGCTTAAAATAGGAAAATGCTACTAAATATTTGTTATATGGACAGAAGGACAAATGGAAACTGCAATTACTAAAATCTTACTTTGGAATCTTGCAATTTAAATTAAAGCCTAGACTGAGCTTTGAGCTTTTGGAACTAACAGAGCAAGTATTACATCTGCTAGGAAGCATGAAAGATTTTATGTTATGGTTTCATAACCTTTTATTAGCTTTAAGAAATCTGAGTTTTTTTTTATGTTTTTAAGAGTATACATCTATGCTGAGGGACCTCTCCAAAAATATATTATGCTAAGTCTGTATATCAGACTGCCTCAGTGATGGCAAGTGGTGTGTCTCTAAGTGAACTCTTTAGTATTACTTTGATGCATGCTGGAAGGTAAGTCCCAGGCTTATAGGCTCAGAATGAATGACATCAGATCACACAGAGGCATTAAGAGGCATCTTCTCTGCAATACCTTTATTTATGATGCATTTTATGAATATATGCACATACATATGTATACACATATAAGTGTGTGTATATATATGCATACATACACATATCCATTATTTGCTGCTACATTCCTCTTTTCTTGCTTTTTGTTCTTTGATTTTTTTCTTTTGAGATTGAAAATAACAGCAAGGTCACTGCTATCCTGTATAATAAAAATAAAAACTTTCCAAACAAAGTAGAACTACTTCATTGCACAAGGAAAAATATTTAAAATCTTTATACCTTACGTGTTTCCATAATACTTTTATTCTTACAATATTTATCTTACAATATATGGAACATTTGCTTGTTTGACTGGACTTAGTTTTTATAATGCAATGTGATACAGAGATGAGGAAATAATGCAGTTATCAGGTTTTGCTTCATAAAAAGAAATGTGAAGTTTCTTTCTTGTTCCTGAAAAGAAACATTTGCGCCCCCAATCTGTATAAATAAATGACACTGTAGGACTAGACTCCTACACATTAATATAGATAACAATGGCTTGATCCTTGATCCAGATAAATATTGCTTGAGCGCTATTCATCTCCCCAGGAAAAAAGAAAAGGTTAGCATTGGCATTGCCCTGTTAAGAATTTGTAAAATTCTTGCTTTTCTCATTTTTAGGAAAAAATTGTGAAATCATACATAGTCGAACAATGGATGCTAAAAAAGGTATTTATCTGCTCCCTCCAAAGACATCTTATGGTCATTTTCCTTAGAATTCCAAGCATATACGGCTAAATCATGCATACCATTGCATTTTCTGTTGGCTTAATAGGCAGCAGAAAAAAATGAACCGTAAGCAACAGCAGCCACTGATAAAAAGGCACACAGAAAAAGTGTTCATGGGTTGACTTGATAACTAGTAATAAAGTCTCATTGCTATGGTTGGTACAGGATTTAGTTAGATGCTCCCAAGGGTCACCCAGAGGTGCTCATTCCACTGCTCTCTCTACCGTGAGGGGGTACTGGCTAGGGCCAGCCTTTGCCAAGCCTACACTGTGCTACTTGCTAGTTGGACTCTTTGCTTTCAACGCTATGATGTAAATAAACCTTTTTCCCATACAGAGCCTTTGCTGGACATTTGTTTTCCAACCCTACCGAAATTTCTGCCTTTAGAGCATTTTTGGCAACCAACGCTGAGCCTTAAAGGGAAGCACACACAAAAAAACATAATCACACGTCCTTGAAATCCAAGCACCCAGCAAAGAGAGATCAAGTACAGGAAGTGCCCGGAAAAATGAACACCTCTAGAGGTTTCAGCTGAAAATTCAAACAGCAAATACACATAAACATAGATGGAAGATACATAGATAGGTAGATAGATAAGTGGAGAGATTGATGGGCAGACAACAGGCAGATCACGCACACGATACATATTTTGGAGTAGAAAATACGGTAGGTGAGTTGGAGTACGAAATTTTTGTTAATCTTGAAATTAGTGGCCAGCAAGAGTGAGTGAAAGGATTTTAATTTAAAGTATAGACCAAGAATATTCTTGGAATTGTTTTATGTGTACCTGGAATTCATGGTTATTCTCCTGTCTTTGTGAGTACATTTTGTAAATATCAGTCAAATTCCATTAATAAAGACATTCAAGTCGCATCTTTCCACATGCATTTAGTCTGATTGTTGGGACAATTACTCAAACAGGACTGAGCCTGTTTTCTACCTCAGGTGTTATTGAAAATTTATGTTCACTTTCTATTGCCTTTCTCAATTTATTTTATTTTAGTGTGTTAGGCTATGTAACCAAATAGATAAGCATTTCATTATTTTTTCATGGATTTATCTTTTTGATCTTATAAAATAGACACCTTTGATAATTACCTTTATCTTCAAATCTACTTTTTCTGATTAAAATAATGACTTTAATTATCTTATGGTTGATATTTTCCTCTATGATTAGATTTGCTTGGCATGCTGACAGGCTTTCATCTTATCTCAGTCTCAGAACATCTGTTTCTTTCTACTTAGAGTATATATCTCATATACAGTATTTTTAAAGGTTGTTTGCTTCTCTTTTAAATGCATCCTGACAATTTCTACTTAAATTGGAATATTGTGTTTTTTTAAACATGTATTATCTACTCTTTCATAGCAAATTATCACAAATTTATATTTTAAATCAACTCACATTTATTATCTGTGTATGAAAAATTTGTGCAGATCTATTGGCATCTTCTACTTAGAACCTTTAGAGATTGAAATCAGTACAAGTCTGCCATAAGACAGATGGATTTGAGTCATTCGTAGGTAAATGGAAACAAGTTGAGACTATTGTACTTAGTGAAGTGAGTCAGACAAAAAAACTTAAATATTACATAATTTTCTAATATAAGAAAAGCAGAGTAAAAATAATAGAGTCAATTGGGTGAGCTATTGGGAATGATGGAGGGGCCGAGAGAATGAAAGGGGGGAAGGGAAGGGAATGTGAAGTGGATGCAATATAGGTAGGTGCAAGATCTCAAGCTTAGTACAACCACTGTGTATTGCATATATATATATATATATATATATATATATATATATATATATATATATATATAGAGAGAGAGAGAGAGAGAGAGAGAGAGAGAGAGAGAGAGAGAGAAGTTTTCTCTTCTGATCTGGAGGTTCACTTAGATATAGGATCTGCCTCCAACGTCTCTCAGATTTTTTGCAAAACTTGTTTCTTGAAGTTGTAGGACTTAGGGTTGTATATATTGTATATATATTATAATGCATTAAATATTTTAATAAAAGAAAATGAAATGCCTCCATAAAGTTCTACAATTTACACATTTAACTTCTAATTTTAACATTATTATCCTAAAGGAACACCATGCAGGGGGCTTGCATGGATATTTTCAGCCACTAAGACATTGAAGAGAAAAAGAGAACTTGAAACTACAGAGCAGAAATTTTTAATAGCATCACAATGATGAGAGAGATATGACCACTGGTGGGATAAACACATCCATAATTCATTACCTCATGGAACTATTCTCACAATAACAGAGCAGTAAGACATTTAAATATGACTCAGAAGTTTTGAAAAATAAGGGCCTGGTATAACAGAAAATATTAAAGTATATTAACATATTATCAGTAAAATATAATTGATGTAAAATAATGCTATGGAAATATAACCATTATGTTAAAAAGCAAGCAGTTGCTTTTCATCTTGATTCTGTATCCTACATCCTATGCAGTGTAATTTCATTAAACATGACAGAAATGCGACTGAGGAGAGTGTGATGCTCTCATCTTCCCTCTCTTTCTGCAAAGATCTGAGAAATGGACCTTATTTCCCTGGCCGTCTATCTTCCCTTTATAAACTGTCGAGATGAGGATTATTAGAGTGCCTGTGCAGCTCTTAACACAACATTGGCTTCATTGAAAGTCATGAAAAAGTTCAGCATTGTTCACTGTTGGCGTCGTCAGTCCTGTCACTCTCCCTCATGTCACACGGGAGAAGGGTCAAAACGGAAAGGTTATAAATAGACAGAACCGGACTGACACCTTTCTGTACCTCTATTTTCTTTGCGGTGTCATGAAAATTGGTTTCTTTGAGCCATTTCTTTATTTACAAATGAAGAACAAATGACTCCATCTCATTCTACTGGCCCAAGTTTAAATATGTTTAAAAATGGAAACCACATACTAACAATCAGGAGAACAGAAGGAGTTAATCTATGCTTCCACACGTTATGGTTTGGATCTGGACTATCCTTCAGCTTATATAAGCTTTTAAGAGTTGGGGCGTGGCTGGAAGGGGCTAGTACTTTGGCCTTGACCCAGAACAGGCAGGTGACTGGGGCTTGAATGGGAATAGGCAGGTGACTGGGGCTGGAATTAGAACGGTGTGTGCTGGCTCCACCCTCCTTTCACTCTCAGCTTCCTGTCTGCGGAGTCTCTCCATCTAGGCCTCTGCCTTGTGCTTCCACTATTGTTGATCACCCATGAATGGACTGAGCTCTTCTGAAACTGTGAGGTAAGGTAAATCTTTTCTCCATTACTTTGTGGATATTGGGTATCTTGCCTCAGCAAAAAAAAAAAAAAAAAAAAAGTAAAAGACAGATATTGGCCCCAGAGAATTGAGTGATCGCAGATTCTAGTTGGAGGCCAGATGATCAGAATGTTGATAAAAGCATGACCAAGCTCAAGAAGTTTCAGGTGGGATGGAGGCCTCCGCTAGCAATTGGTCTATAAAAAATTCAGGCTATCCTCTCACAAATAGAGTGTTGGCATCGTGTCCCCATTCTGAAACTTTGCCTGAACTGAGATTAATGGCAGTGGACTGACTACTTATTCTGGCAGAGAAAATTTCAAGGCAGTCCAGTATTCAAGCTTTGAGGTAATAAACTAGGTAACACAGTTTATGACAGGATTTCAGATTCCATGCAGAAACAAAACTTAAAAATAACCGATTATTGCGCTTTGATGCTGGTCAACTTGGCAATGTAGTGAGACCCTGTCTCTGAATTAAAACTGAAAAATGGGATAGAGCTCAGTGTGAAGGCCCCTGATGAATCCTCAGTACCAAAATCAATCAGTTCACTGATATTCTAATGAGATAAATACTAAAATCCTCTGTAAACAATACACAGATCTTTCTTCACATCCCAGGCATTCACTTTGTGCTTTCTTATTTACATTTTTTTTTGTTTTTGACAGAAATAATAAAATATTTTGTGAGACTTTCTTGACAGCCTCCTTTTCAATCACCTCCCTGAAGCTACATGACTCATCTCTTCAAAGTCCTTTGATAAAACCTAGAGGAGAGAGACACCACTTTCAATTAGCCCCAGAATTCCCTGTTCTGTGCTGATAAGATTATAATGAGAAAATACCTGTGTAGGGTTATTCAGAGTTGGATGAAGTTATACTCAAGGACATCTACACTACCAGGAGATTCCAAAATGTCCAGGAAAAGAGCTTGGAGGAAAATGATAAGTACCTCATAGAAAAATGATAAAAGGATATCTCAAAAAAGACACATACCATTTTTCTACTAATAACTCACTGCACTTGATGGAGCTCAATTTGTATCCCAACTTGATGTTTTAGTGAATCTTGTCTTTTGTCTAAATGAGTCAATTTTCTGGCCTCTAAACTTAGGCTGGCCTCTAAACATATCCCCAGCATGGAATAGTAACTGTGGAAAATTCTATGAGGCATTTATTTAATGCATAGATGATTTAAATCTCAAGTTCATTACTAACTTTAATGCAGTCTGAATATCTCAATACTGACTTAAAGTTGTTCGTTCATCGTCCATTTTATCTGTTATTAATGTAGAAGAATTAAGTTGTCCTGTTTATATGAAAGCTAATATAATAAACCAAAGAGAGCCCCAAATTTTGCCTTTCTAATTTGCTTAATTCTGTAAATACAAACGCAGGTAAAAGCACCAATATATTCATCTTGACATCTTAGTGCTCTCCCCTTTCTGTCCCTCAGGTAAGGAGACAAAGGTTAACGTTACAGCATCTTCCATGTTCGGCTTTTGTCTAATCTTATGCTTTCTTTAACATTTATAGTCATCGAGTGGGAGCCAGACTAGACTGTTTTCTCAGTGCCTCAGGACCTGTCTGATCCAAGGCAATTACTTTCCTGATTTATCAGATAGTATCTATTTTGTGTATAACTTATTGATCAGTCTTTTGCAGACCCTGCTATAGTGCCTGAAGAAGTGTTCCAAAGCAATGTATGGAGTATCATTTAAGTGTCCCAGGATGCCATGAAAAACTCCCATGAGCACTCTTTTCCAAATCCATGTTGCTTTGTCCTTCACCCATGTTTTCTGCTTAATTCTTTTTTTTGTAGAGTGCCACGGGAGTCTTCAGAATGCTTCCCATGTACGCAGCAGCCTGCCTTCTGTGGAGAGGGAAGGTGGAATGGGTAGGGGGGGAGGACAAAAGGAGAGTGGGAAAGTCCTTGTCACCTTGACAAGATACGTATGTACACAAAATGCTCAACTTCATTGTCAAACTTAAATTTTTTGCACTTACACTTATCAATAAAATAGGGGAAAATAAATATTAAAATATCACTGTATTTGGAGATCAGTTAGCTCAGGACAATAACAGAGCTATAACAAGTGTGCGACACTAGCAAACACGTTGGAGACGACAGAAAGTGTCCCAATCTACTGGACGTTATATTTCAATGAAAAGTATGAGGAACAAAATTCACAAACAACATTTCATTATCATAGCAGAAATTATCTCCATAAAATAGAAGAAAAATTTCAATATTGAGCATCAAACTAGAATGTGATATGCATCACAGCCAATTTGCTAGAGTTCACAAAACCAGAGTGGAATCTCACTGTTTTATGCGTGTAAGGAGATCCAACTCCTCATAGGCATATTCTAAAGATCATAAGGAATATTCTTCAAGTAAGAAGCCTTAGCAATAACATGTATCAAGCATTTTTCATCCTTAATTTTTTTAATAATCAGAATAACCACCTGTAATGACTGATTGTCAGTAAAAGGATAAGGTTATTTTTCTAACATACCTATGATCTGAAATAGGTTTACCAGCCCAACAGAGTCCTATACTCCCAGGGAACTGGGAGATAGAGGCACTTTTTTCTTGTTTGAATCACAAAGAGAACGTTCCCAGTTCCTTAAGAAACATTCTTTGGGTGTGACATTAGAAAGAGGATCATTTAGCTTTCTAAAAGATTTGCATACATTTCAAGCTGGCAGAGAAAGAGCTTACAATTACAAGTTTTCTGAAGTAAATGTTTTAAAAGGAAAGGGAAGAAGCATCTTCCCTTATTTTCAACAAAGAGATTGATATATTTTATTTTAAATTGGCATTACTCCTCAAAGGGACACAAATAATCAACACATGAATTAGAAAACGAAGGAATGTTACATGGTTTCTCTTATATGATCACCACAAACATAAACATAAGTAAGTTTAAGAGCAAAATACAAGAAAGCTAACATGAAGCAGGGAGGTAGACTTTGTGGAGATGGAAGGGAGATATGTGGATGGAGAAGACAGGTGGACAGGGACAGGAAGGGGAACTCGAAGTGATTAAGACGTAGTATGCACATGTACCCATTCCCCAAGATGGTTTTGATTACTATATATTGCAAATATATACACAGATAAAATAAAAGATAAACTTCGAAGTTTAAAAATTCAAAACTGAATGGGTTACAAAGGGAATAAAATAAGCCATTGCAATCAGAGAGGTGCTTTATGTAGAATTTCAAGAGCTTACTGGAAACCTCGACTTGAACTTGAGAAAACAACATCAAATTCAGAGTAGAGATTCATGGGCACTCAAGTCCCAAAACCAGAAAACAAGTTGAGCTGTTCAGTGAACACAATAGGGCAGCATGTCTAAGGTGCACAGCAATGGGTAAAGAAAAGAGGAAGGTAAAGGTGGCAAGGAAGATTAGAACAAGATCATGAAGATGTCATAGGTCATGGAACAAGTTGTCGATTTCCCTCTGTTTGCGGTGAAGTATTTTAAGCAGCGAAAGGCTCTGATCCGAGGAGAGTACATTGCCTCACTGGTGTGTACGACATAATAACTGTTTGAAATTTGTGACAGTCATTGTGTAAGCACGAAAGGAATAACATAACTAGACATAAAGCTGGTATGAAACTTAAAGAGGACATGGTGTGGTTGCTAGGAATAGCATTACAACCAGAACATTATTGAGCAGTGTAACAAGCCTGCGATGATATTAGAACCAAAAGAACTTACCAGCAGGTTGAATACACTCTGTGTTATGTAGGTAAGGAAAGAAACCAAGCATAGGTGCAGTGCCACCTGGAGAGAAAGAGATGTAGGTCATGGCTGACCTTGTAGGCATTCAGGTAGCTGTGTCGACAGGTGGAGCTTGCAGTAGAAGACTAGTGTGCATTTGCACTTCCTGCTCCGTGTCTGCAGCAGTTTCAGAGCCACCCAGGGCGTTGCTAACTCTGCCAGGCACCGGTGTGCGGCTGGTACTAAGGATGGAAGACATTCAGTTGCCTAGTGGATACTGATGCTAAAATTGGAGTACACAAAAATAGGGCTAGAAGAATATAAATCTAATCTAACCTCTTTATATAACTTTATTTTCCATTTATAGTTTTAGAATTGTAAACAGGCAGCATAGTATCTCAAGTATTGTAGTTGGACAAAACTTTCAATAGAAAAAAAAAACTTTATCTGCTTCACTGTTTGAAATCCTAGATGTATATTTAATGGGAGTCAATGAATTTGAATTCATCTTTTTTTTTCTTTGGGATGCACTTCTCTGCTTATAAAAGTCTGTTTTTAGAGCTATGTGTTATTGTTTATTGAGATTTAAATATTAGCTCAAATTTCAAAGGACTTGAGATAACTTGATTCCTGGAAGCTTCTGTAGTCTCTTAGTGGCAGAAACAAATTTCTAGCCCAGTGCAATGCACTAACAAGTTACCGATTCTTTTCACAAAGCATAAAATACCCAACTCCTTGCTGTTTATGTGGCCGGTACTGTGAATAGCACCAGTTTACATTTATAAACATGATATGGCAGATGGTTCTATAGACTCAGCGGCTTTCTATTTTTCTTAACCTTTCAATTGTTTTTACAACATAATAATGTGTTCTTGAATGTATTCATTGTTGATATTGTTCCAAAAATTAAATTGAACAAAAATAAAAGGCTTCCAAGTCCAACAAAATGGTAGCGCCTACTTTATTGTCTGCTCGATCTTTATAAACTGCTTTGTGTACATGTGTACTAGGACAAATAAATAAGTTGTAGCCTTTGGGGTTTCCTTAAAAGCTGTGGCCACGTGTAAGGACAATCCGAGCTTGGTGTGAACACACTGACAGTGCAGAAATAGAACCAGAAATTTTGCTGATTACTTATCTTTTATTAGGTGGTGGAAATTATCTCATGGGATACAATAAAATGTGTATAAGGACTTTTAAAATACAAACTTAAATTTTATTCAGGGACTGGAGGAATAGCACAGCAGTTAGAGCACTTGCTTATCAAGCACAAGGCCTTGAATTTGATTCCTCTGCACCACATAAGTAGCCAAGGTGGCATTTGCTTGTAACCACAGCACTTGGGAGGCTGAACCAGGAGGATTGTCATGAGTGCAAGGTCAACCCGTGCTACATAGTAAGTTCAGGACCAGTATGGATCACAGAGAAAGACTCTACCTCAAAAAAGCAAAAAAAAAAAAAAAAAAAAAAAAAAAAAAAGTTTAAGAGCTATCTGTGTATCAAAACCCAGTTAACAAGCACAATTCTATTTAGATTCTCTCATATCTAGGTTGTGTTCATATTTCTGGGAAAACCTGTGCTTTCTTTATTAAAGACCATCCCATCCCTCTTATTATGGTGTTGACTTTGTGACGCACAAATGTAATAATGTCAAAAGATTATAGAGCTTTTATAGCAGTTTTGTGGTAGCTGGTCCAGGGACTTTTTATTATATCTTAAGAGGTATATAATATTCTTCTACTATTATTCAATTTTTACCTGATTTGCAAAATAGCATAATGGTAAAGAGCATGATTCCTGGGGTCACACTTTTCTGTTGAAATACTGATTGTGGCTTATTAACTGTTCAGTCTTTAGCAAGGAATTGACACTCTCATTACTTTCTCTAAACTGCAATGTGGAAATAGATAATGATATAATGAGGTAATAGTGCGTGACTTCTCACTGAGGGATATTAATTTTAGGCTATGGTAGAGAGTTGAGGTCACATCAACACCTTTGTTAAGAACAATTATAACAGATAAAATTAATTTAAAACCCCTTAGAATGTATCACAGAGAAATAAAGGCCATAAGGTTTTAAGTAGTCAACACTTCAAATAGGAGAGACGCTCACTGGTAAAGGAAATATATTTGACAGTTTTGAAAACTCAGGCATTTGCTAATTTGTAGCAGAAGACATGGGAACAGAACTGACCACAAAGTCAACAAGCAAAAATCAATTCCATTATTATAGGATAAATACGCACAATTAAAATTCAAGGAAAATATTTTTTGCAGAAGTACCTGAGACATCACTTTGTAAATAAACCTGAGAGGTATGTGAGATCTATATTACATGAAACATTAGTAAGTGTTCTACTTCTGAAATGATCAGAAAGGTATTTCCAGAGCAAGCAGAATGTCGATGACAGACATAAGCACTGTGCAGGAGTTGGGGGTGGTGGGGAGAGGGGCACCAAGTCCCCTGGGCACGGTAACAGACAGAGAGTACATAGAGACATGCAGTGGCAGAAAGCTAGACATGTCAGTTTCCTATATTTTAGGGGCTATGGGCTGACGTTAGGCTGTAGTCATCAGCATGAAGAAATACTCCAACTCTGCTGCGGCGCTTACAATCTTTCTGACGCAAAGATCAAAATCCTTACGATGTTCTGATAGAGTTCTATTTCATCTTGCTGATTGATTCAACCCTTTTATCGTGAGGAAAGGCGTTTTTCTGCCTCTGGCAATACACATGTTTTGAAAGGTACTTGGCTGATATTATTATATCTCCCTTTGGGGAGACACGTCAAAGAGACAGCGAGGGGTGGTTTCTGGGTTTGTGGAATATGCTGTTTCTTGACTTGGGTGCCGGTTAGGTGAACGCTTTTAGTTTAACACTCACCCATTCATACCTTCATGAAATATAGTTTTTCTTTACATTTTTGCTTCAGTCATATTTTCCAAAGGTGACAGAGTGCTCAGAGTTGGAGCGGGCAGAATCCATGGGAGCAAAGCTTTATCCGGTATGTGAGCAGCAGCTGCCCGGAAGAGCCCAGCGTCCACGGCTAAGTCTGCTAAGGTATAAGAGAAGTATGCTTAAAACAGATCTGGAGACCAAGACCCACCTAGCATAGCGTTCACATGTTTGGTTGCCAACACAACTGACGCGACCCGTGTTTGCCAGTCACTTTGCCACCCTGGCTTGTGCTCCTTTCTGGTCTCGAATAAGGCAGCAGAGAACAGCACTTCCCTACATCCGGTTGTGCTCTAAGGAAGCAACGTCTCTAACGATGATCTCATTCTATTTTCAAAAGAATTTCTCGGAGAGGTCACTCTTCCCCAGGCAAAAATAGACTAGCATAATTGGGAAAATTCTGAAGGTGGAGGTGGCCTTGAGCAACTTCACTGGGGAAAAAAATAGCGTCGATGACATAGAACTCTTGCTAACGCCTAACTAGTAATGCTCAGGAGCCTGCTGGCTCTGGTAATGTAGCTGAGCTGTGAATTGATGAGCAGTCACACAAACCTTAGAGACAACCGTGTCAAAATTAGGAAGGAGCAAACTCCTAGGGATGAATAGTCAGGATTCTGAAAGAAAAAGACAGAAAGGATAAGGGTTAAGATTGTTGCTTGCTGGGACCATAATTCCAGCATTCTGGGAGGCTGAGTCAGGAGGATCACAAGTTTGCATCCAGCTGATGCAACTCACTGGCTTCGCAAGATGCTCTCTAAAAATTAGACATAAAAATAGGCTGGAAATGTAGCTTATTATGAAAGGACTTCTTTCACTCAATCCTTAGTATCAAAATAGAATTGTCAGTGATAACTTTCATGGTATTTCAATGGGTCTTGACCATATTCCCCAAAAGTAAACAGACAAAGAGGATTATTTTCATGAATGTTAGACAATGAGGATTCACCGCCTGATCGTTACATTAGAATTTTATGGTAGGAAAATGTCACACTAGGCATAAAGCAGGATTGCTGGGCAAGCTATTCATCCACCCAGGGGGTTGGATCAAATTCTGGCATCAGTGGTGACACCAGCTGCTCCCCTAGAGCCATGTGGGGCAGCTGCAAACATGGTACCGACTCAGCTCACTCTTGAATAGCAGCAGCATTTCTGTGGGTGGTTGCCATGGGAACGGGATAACAGTAAGTACGGTCTGGCCCCCAACCTGAGTGTGAGAGTGCTTTCCGATTAGATTTTCCAGAACTGAGGTGTTAGACATCAACATAAAGCAAATAGGACTTGAGCTGGAACCTCGTGAAGCAGGAGCGAAGAAAGGTTTGAGTGGGAAAATAAGAGAATTTTTTAATAATGAAGAATAAATTTCCAAGACTTACCCAAGATCGAAGCCAGTTAATAGAACAATCAGGACTCTAAAATTCAGCGGTGGGCTTGCAACTGAAGGAAAGTGAAAGCTGGAACAGGTGAGCAGTTGAGAAAACAATGAAAAGCTGATTTAAGGATTATTTTCTCATTTTATATAAAAAAATTTAATAGCTTTGTGTCTTGGTGTTATATAAAGTGGGACGACAGTGGGCCACAAGACTGCAGCTGTCACTCAGGCATTAACAAATCGTGTGTGTATAATCCGTCTACACAACGTTCTCACCTGCGTGAGGAGCAGGTGGTAAAGGATTCCAGTCAATTTAAAAAACCTACTCGACCTATCAGTACCGCACAACTCCCACTCACCATGTGCTGTGGTTGTTCTACAGAGGTTTATGTGCGGAAGATTTGGGGCCAACTAGGGTGATGTTGAGAGTTGGTGAAGCCTCTACTCTTAATGTAGAGTTCATACTCGAACTGGGGACCACAAAACAAAAGGGGAAGGAAAAAAAATAGAAAAAAGAAGGAAGATTGTCATTCACTTGGACAATATCTGTTAGTTCCAAGTTGCGGGATTAAATGAGAAAAGTAAAAGTTGCTAGTTAACTGACAAGTTTCAATTATGCAAGATGATGAAAATATAAGTCTTAGAGAGGTTTTGTATATCAACATCATTCTAGTTATCAACTGCACTGTACAAATAAAGTTCTGCTAAAAAGGTTGATCTTATGTTAAAGGTTCTCACTATAATAAAAACTGATTTACTGAGGGGGGGATAAAAAGAATGAGGAACTGCAAAGCAAAAAAAAAAAAAAGAGGTAAGATCTAGCGGGAGGTGATTGGCTCCTGGCTGCCCATATGAAAAGATTAATGCTGATCCCACAGAATCAGCTGGTCTTCTAAGTTTGGATTTTTCCCACAGAATAGCTTGTGATAAAAACGTGAGGTTAGTTCCTACCTAGTCATTTGCTCCCTTTCCCACCATGTTTTCTCTTATTGCTCCATAAGATGTTGCCTGACATGCTATGATACAGTAAGAAGGCTCTCTCTAAAGGCAAACAATACGGGACTACCGCTACCTGGTCCTAACTGTCAACCTTTCAAAATGTGAAATAAATAAACCTCTTTACTTTATAATGTACTCTATCTCTGACATTTTGCTGTAGCAGCACAAAATGAGCTAAGATGTTAGGTATCTTAATATGCTTCGGCTGCAATATAAAATACCATAGACAAAGTGGGTCAGAAAAACAAAAATCTGTTTTTTCATAGGTCTGAAGACCGAGGAGCCCAGCACCAAAGTGAGTGCTGATGGGTTCCTGATGACAATTATCTTTCTGGATAGTAGACAGCTGTTTTACTGCTGTGCTCTAACGTGACATAGAGAAAAGGAGCTTTGCTACTTCTTCCTCTTCTGATAAGGGCAGTAGATTTATTGTTTAAAACTCTACCAAATTATAAAGCTCAATCTCATTTAATCTGGTTAACACTTAAAAGGCCTTACCTCCAGCACAATCACATGGAAGGACAGTGTGGTGGTGTGAACATGGAGTGTCCCCCCAAAGCCTCATGAACCTGTGGATATTATGTACTGTTGGGAGGTGGGACCTGGCTGGGAGAGGCGGACGCGGGGGGCTTGATCTGGAGAGGCGAGTGCTGGTTCCACCCCTCCTCCCAGTCTTGTCTCTATTCTGACATGCTGTGAGAATCTCTGCCTTGGATCTGGCTCCAGCTAGGGACTCACCATGTAAATCCATGATTTTTCAGCTGCCCACCAATACATGGACTGAGATCTTCCAAACTGTGAGCTAAAATAAACTTTTACTCCCTTGAATTGCGGATGCTAGGTATATTGTCACAGCTATATCAACAACAACAACAATAAATAAGTAACCAACACAGGCATTGAGAGTTTTAACATGAATTTGGAGGAGACACAATTCAGTCTACACTGCAATCTCATCATTTAGAATATCACTTATCTAAGCTGGTTAGTGTAACATCTATGTAAAGTGATTTCCTGCACTGAATTCCTACCCGCCTGAAGAAGCTAGCATAGTTACCGTTTCTCTTGATTAGTAACTATTATAGAGAATAAACAAAATGAAAGTTTTCAGAGCTGTTAATTAGAGGTTCAGATTGAGAATGCATAGGGTCTAGCTTAAATTTTGGAACTGTAACTACGAATATTATTATTAGTAATTATTAAATTCGTCAGGGATTTCTGCTGGGATGGATCTGTGACCATGTTTTGAAAAGGACTTCTTTAAACATGACATTGAAAACATAAAACTTACCTTTCACACATATATTTCATAGAGCCCTATGTCACCATGATAAATCAAGCCAAGTAAGCATTCGTTGCTAATTGTTTACGCTAAGCTTTGCTGATGAACAGTAGTTTGAAATTAAGTGGATTAGTTCTATTTGACAGATAAAATCATAAACTGTACAAATAAATTGCTTATAAACATAGGCTGTGTTTTGGACTTTAGCTGCTGTCAAGCTTCTGATTCCAGGGTGTGCGGAGACTGCTAGTGACAAAAAAAGGTGTGATTTCTCACGTGTTTCCCAGATACCCAGGTTCAGCGAAGTTCTGAGTTGACTTTTCAGTGGGAGGTATGGGAGAACATTGGAAGGCAGTGAAAGAGCCACAGTGCTCCCGGAAGCCAAGTACAAGAGGGAGCTTAGGTCCCTGGCTTCTCTTCCAGCTCAGTGGGTCAACTTCGAGGCTGCAGGAAAATTTTTCTACCGTGCCATAGGAAAACAGGACCAAGGGACAATGAGCAGGACTACATGCAACCTAGAGGATGGCAACAGATTCTGTCTATGTCATAGACCTTCTCATTGGCTTTTTATTGACCTTTTTTGTTCCATTGGCGTCTCAGCCATTCCAGCGCTGGGATAAGCAATTCCATCCGTGGTTGAAGCCATAGATTATTTTCCTGTTCTATTGTCTGGATGCTGCCTGTTATACTTTGTAAATTGTTATCTCTTCCGAGTTATTTTTCTGAGCAATCTGTTCCATAACTTTATAAAAACCCAGGGGGAAAATGGATGTAGAAAAAAGTTATCTTCCTTATTCTTAAAATAGTGAAGTGGCTTAATTATCATGTCACAACTTATACGCTACGTCCCATAGACTGCTTCATTAAATCTTAATATTGACATTGGTGTTTAATTTTTCTGAAATTGCCAGTTAATTCAAAGTTTTATCTAATTTAACAATTGTTCTGTGTCACATAAGAAAAGGAAGAATATGACTCAAGATCAAATGTTTTAATTCTAAGATCTAAGTTCTTTGATGCAAACCTCAAAATTTCATCCCTTCCTTCATGAATGTCACATTCCAAAACTAAATTTTTTGGTTCTGTAAATTTTATCTTAGCTCTCCTAAAGATAGATGAACTTAAATATGATTTTAAAAATTAGAAACAAATTCTTTTTAATCTATGAATTCTTGTTTGCTTGATTCTAGTTAGTATTTAAAGTCATCAATTGGTGTTTAGAAATTTTTGAAAAATAATTATGTGAGATCATAAAAGACAGCATGTGACCTCCACAGATAGTTTCCCAAGCTCACAATTTTTTTTTTTTTCACACAAGATCACACTTATACAGGTTACACCATTTCCCCTGATGATTTATCACGGGGCAAGGGAAGAAACCAAGTGTGAGTTTTGTTGTTGCTTAAATATGATGCTACTTTAAAGCTGAGAGTCAATAGGTCATAGGTGCTTAAAGACTATGGTCATAAATTACAATCTTTATTAATATTTACTTAGATTTGTGAAAGACTTTGGGAATAAGTAAAGATTATAAATGACACTGCTTTAAAATTATTGAACACTTTAATTCTGAAACACAAAAGGCAAGATGTACAAACTGAGATAATTAAAACCTGAAGAGACATTTTTGTTTTAGGTTTGGGTCAATATGATCTTGGGAACTGAGAACAGCCGTTAGCCAACCTTCCCCCACCCAGCTGAGGCCCAAAGAAAAACTTCTTAACTAAACCACTAGATAGGGCTTGACCCTGAGAAAGCCGGAGTGTAAAGCAATGCAGAAATCCCCCACCCTCCTTCGTCCCTGGGCAAAGGCCCAAAGATATCCCCCTCCCCCCACCTTTGTCCCTGGGCAAAGGCCCAAGAAGATTTTGTACTTTTCCACTGTGCTCCTTTTAGACCCCTCCCCTACCTAAAGCTGCCTTTAAATTCAACGCACTGCACTCAGTAAACGACTCTTGACAAGCAACTGCTTCCTTGAGTCCCGCCTCTTTCTCGCCCGTTCTTTATTCGCAGGTATCGGCTCCCCTCGTGGCCCCCGAATAACTAAGGCCCGCGGGTCGGGTCAATATGAAGTTATGAGATCTCCTGGATAATATTAAGATAGAAAAGGTATACAAAGTGTGCTTTCAAGGAGTGTTACCACAGGTACGAATCTCTTATAACCCCCTTCCCAGATCTCATTTGGTTTTGCCTATAACCTTGAGTTATAATCATTTATATATAACTCTATAGGAATGGAATATGATGTATTTTTAGGAATTTTTTTGCTAATAAAAATCATTAGAAATGACATTTTAGAGTATTATCTTTGCCAAAGTGTTATTTTTAATCCTAATTGTTCATTACCTCTTTCCAGTTTTCAAGGTGAAACCACGTGCAATGCTAAATGCTTAATAAGACAGGAAACCACAGGGGAAATGAAACGACTCATGATTACGGTTATACCCTACACTGGGCATTAAAGATTAGGAGTGGAAAGCAAAGATATATGAAAGAGAAATATAGAAAGAGATATATTAGGTAAATAAAATCACCAGACCGGGGCAAATTGTTCATTTTTCTTTAATGTTTCCAAGGAATTTCTTCGGCTGCATCTTTCTTGGAGGGTGGGTTAGTGTTGTCTATGACTTTTCAAGATGTGTACAGTACCTCATGTTTGGTAATGACCCTTGGCTTCCGGCAGCTCCAGGAAGGTGTTAGCGATTGGGAAGGAGGAACAATAAGTCAGATTACCAAGATAGCAGCAATCAGATCCTCCTCTTACATATTTTTTGATGTTTGAAAAAATATGTATGTGCTAGTCTACACCCCAAATCTCTTGTTGATTATCTTGGGGCAACTCTGATTTTGACAAAGAAAACAAAAGCAGTCAAAATAAGAGGCTGCCATATTACTAACTTACTAATCTCAACCCACCCAGACACTGAACATAGTAGTCTCTCCCTCCTTTCTGTTATTTGCGCTGATATGGCAATGACCGTCTATTTAGACAACATGAGGCTAGAATTTTTAATTTTTAATATTGCTGAAGTCAGTGGGGGATACAGTATGTCTATGATGTTCAAAAAATTGAAGGCTAAGTTAGTTGTCTTTTGTTAGAAGCATGCTTTTCATAAGCCACCGTAGATTTGCCATTAGCCCTCTTGTGGTGGGGAAGGGGGAACGGGTGATTCTCTGGCTCTAGCCCACATGAGGTGGGTGTTCAAGTGATGGTACACGCATGGTTGCATAGTCATGGAAAATGTTGTCCCTTTTCATTAAACCCAAATTAGAATTAGACCTCAGTGTAATATTGTGAAGTGTTACCAATCTTCACTTTTTTTTCATTCCTAAAAGTTATTCTTGTGAATCTTTCATTTTTACATGCTGAGTAAATGTAAGCCCAGCGTGTCTACTACAAATGTGCCTGTGTGCAAACCATCTTTCTTTACACAACCACCTATAAAGGGTAAGTTCACTGTAACTGATAATATTGTATAATCATGATACATTACAGTACCTGTTAATGTTATTTTTATGCAACTTCCCACTGAATGATAATTTTTTTTATTGTTTCTCATTTGTATTAGGGAGACAGTGCAAGATATCTTTCTTCAGAGGTTATTTATTGTGACTAATGAGAGAGGCCAGCAAATGAACTCAGCAAACTGGTTATACATAATAAACATTTATTAAATTAGCATTAATCGATTTGTAATTTGAGATAATAATGTGATATTTCTTTGAGATGTTCACAGTAGTTCTACACATCTAGGTGTTGTCCCTCTATGTTCAGGCAGCCACTGGGCCCAATTCAGGGAACCCGGGTAGAACTTAACTAAAGAATGAGAAAGCGGAACAGGCAGCTGCTCACCACTGATCTCATTCAGTATTATGCGGAGGAAAGGAGGGACTAGTAATGTTGAGAGGCTGAAAGGTAATAGAACTTCTAGCCTGAAGATTTGAATATACAAATTTTAACTCAGATCAAGTAATAAAACTGGATAATTAGTTTGCCCCTTTCTCTGAGTAACACCATAATATCACATTTAAATTGTTTTAAATTTCAGGTTTTTTTTAGTAAAGGTATTTCACGTGATGTTAAGATTATGCAAACTATATTGTTTAAGTGCGTGTAATAACATGAATTATATGGTTACTACAAATATATTTTATTGACAGAATTCAGAGTGATGATAGAATGAGGATTGTTCCCAAAAAATTTAACAAGCAGGCCAACGTATTTTAAAATTAATTGTGTAACAATGAAGCACATAGAGAATGAAATACATCACAAAAAATCACAAATTTGCCTACCGGGACATAGGAAAATCTCAGAAATAGAGAAAGATAAAATCACAGCACAATATTGGAACTCTATCTGAGACAGCTCATAAAAGTAGATAGTAAATAGTTAAGAAAACCAATTGCATAGACATTGAAGCTTCCATTGAAAAATTGACAAACAGGAACAGAAACCTATAGCAAACACAAGGTGGCAGCAAAATTAATGAGCAACAAAGGTAATGCAGATTATGATAATAACTTAGTATTTTTTCACCTGTCAAAGGAGGGGCTGATAAAGAGAAAAAATAATTCCAATAATGTTAAGGCTATTATTTTTAGATATAATTTAGTTAATTTTTGAGTTTCTGTTAATCACTGAAACAATGACTATATCTGTATCAAGCGCTTACAGAAAATATATAGTGCTGGAATCACTGGGTCAAATGGAAAATATATAGTGTTGGAATCACAAGAAGGAATAGTGCTAAAAATGAAGAAATTCATTTTATAAAGATAAATGGCTCAGCTAATTAGGAAGACATAACTATCTCAAAGATTAATACCAGAGTTTCAAAATATGTGGAACAAGATTATTATAACTTCTAGGAGGAGAAATTGAAAAGTTTACAAGGTGATTAAGATTGTTCAGTGATTCTCAGTACCTCGTAAAATTAGGATACTCAAAGTAAGAAAATATATAGATGTTCTCAAGCTTCTTCCATTTGCCCGTAAAAGCCTCAGTGAAGTGAGTCAGAAGCAGAAGGTGAAACATCAAATGGTCTCTCTGATATGAGAGTCCCAGATCACAACTCTTATGGAACTTAAAACAAAGAACAAAGTGAAACAGGGGTGGGGGTGGGGAGTTAGGTGGGGCACGAGGGAGGGGAGGAGCGGGGGAGGGACAAAAGGAGAGTGGGAAAGTTCTTGTCACCTTGACAAGATACGTAGGTAAAGAAAGCTCAACTTCATTGGAAACATTAAATTTTGCACTTATACATATCAATAAAATGAGAAAAAAGAAAATATATAGGCACATACTTCAATACATAAAAATATCTTAATAGATTTGGAGAGATGCAAGTAATACAAATAATATAAAGGGGTTTCCTGATCACAATGAAAAGCAGTAGCTGAATGATCTCTGAAAATCTTCCAAATGTTTAGTAAACAAATAATGTTTTCAAATAACCCATGAGCTAAGGAAAAAAAAGAACAGAAAGAATATTAGAAGTTATCTTGAGTTGAATGAAAATAAAAATAGAACATATGAAAATGTATGGGATGCCCTTGGACCTGATAAAAACTCTGGGACCTTTGGCAGAGGCAGGGGGAATTTATTGAACTTCATGGATGTAACAAACAAGCGCACTTTCAAATCCATAGCCTGAGGATATACTTTAAACAAAAATAAGAAAAAGGGGACTAGAGAGGTAACTCAGTGTTGAAAGAGTTTGCCCAGCAGGTACAAAGTCCCAGGTTCAATTGCTTGGCACCACATAAACCAAGTTATGATGGCACATGCCTTGTAGTCCTAGCACTCTGGAGGCAGAGGCAGGAGGAGCTCAAGGCCAGCTCGGCTACATAGTGACTTGAGGACCAGCCTGGAGTACAGAGTGAGACTCAGTCTGAAGAAAAAAAAAAGCAAATTAAGGGAAATTTAAACATAAAAATAAAAGAGACTACTATAAAGATATTGAAGACAGCAGAAATCAGTGAACCAAAGAACACAAAATAGGGGAAAAAAAAAAGAAAAATCGATGGTTGTTGCTGGCCATGTAGGCTGTTTCCAAGATTGAACTATTCTGATTGAGCTGCTATAAACAAGGATATTCGTGTGTATTTCTGATAAAATGGCTTTAGTTCTTTTGGGAAAATGTCCAGTAAAGATGTGACTGAGTCACATGGAATTTCTATTCTCAGACTTCTAAGAAATCTGAAATTGCTTTCTATTGTCGTTGAACCTGATTGCAGTCCTACCAAGAGTGTAGAGTGAACAACATTCTTTACAGAACAGTGGGGGAAAAAAAAACTCTGAAATTTATATTAAACCAGGAAAGACCCAGAATTTCCAAGCATTACTAAGCAACAAAGGCTGGAGGAATCATAATTTCAGACTTCAAAATGTAGTACAAAGCAACGGTGATTCCATCTACGTGGTACTGGCACAGGGACAAGCGGGAAGGTAATGGAACAGACATGAGGGTACAGAGACAAACTTGAACACCAACCATCGTCTGATTATTAAAAGATGCCAAAACTGCTCATTGGAGAAAAGACAGAAGCTTTAACAAATGGTGCAAATGGTGTTGGGAAGACTGGATATTCACATGTCAACATAATCAAATTAAAATGGGTGAAACAACATAAACATTGACTGTGTTGGAAGACTGTGTTGTAGATCAACAGAGAAGAAATGAGGACAAAAAGAATGCCATGACCAGAATGTGAACTGCACAAGAAGCAGCTACAGGAATCATCAAAGGGGACTTCACCAAACTGAAAGGAAGCAATCAGCAGGGTAGAGACACAGCCCACACAACGGGAGGAAAATTTCACCAGTGATGTCTTAGACAGAGGATTAATGTTTACAATGGAGAAAGAATTCCCCCCAAATAAAACCCCATAAAATAAATGGTCACATTAAGAAATGGGCAACTGACATGAAAAGAAACTTCTCAGAAGAGGAAATTAAAGAAGCAAACAAGCGCATGAAAAAGTTCTCAGTATCTTTGACCAATAGAGAAATGCAAATTAAAACATCAAGATTCCATCTCACTGTAGTAAGAATGGCATATATCAATACCTTGAAAAACAACAATTGGTGGCAAGGCTGTTGGAGAAAAGGAACACTAAATACTGTGATGTTAAAAGAATATAATCTGTATCCAAAACCTTAACATTTTTAGTAGCAAAGATACATTAATAGCATTAACATTTTTTAAATTCAAGAAATATTTTATAAACAGCAAAGCTGAAAACTTTTTTTCATTCAAAATTTAATCTAAACCTACAGTCATAAAAGAGAGCAATATTAGCACAAGTATAAAGAAGAGAGCAATTTACTTAAGCAAATCAGAATACAGGAATAAAGCTTTTTGTATTCAATTTATATTCAACAGAAGTGGAAAAACGAAACGATGTGAGGGGAAATCTTTTAATAAATGTATTTTAAAAGTGTATATCTGTTAAAAAATGATAACAAAAGCAACAGGGATCTTTGAGGCCTATCTCACTATCTCACACAAAACATAAAACTTATTTGAAATGGTATTATGAACTAAAATATAAATGGTAAAACTACAAGCCTCATACAAAAAAACAATTCATTTTTACATTGAAATACATGAAAAATTCTTAATCTTCTCATAGAAAGTACCGAATCAAAACACTCAATAATTTGATCTTATTTAAAATTAAAACTACTCATGATCAAAACACAGCATTAAGATGAACAGAATAAGCTACAAACCCAGAGAAAACATTTATAACATATATTCATGCAAAATGCTGCATTAAATGCTATGCGCTTCCCTCAGACATTCATGCAAAATGCTGCATTAAATGCTATGCGCTTCCCTCAGACATAATTGAACCCCTACCAGCAAATAAGAAGCTAGTGTCCCAAAAGGAAATATGGCAAAATTCATAAGCTGGGAGTTCCCAAGAAGGGACATAAAGGTGACTGCTAGTTCTGGCATAAAGTTAGTCTTATCCTTGGTGGGCGAAATTCAAATAAAACTTTGGAAATGCCCCTATTTTTCTAAACGATTAACAACTTTTTAAAATACTAGTGTGTGATGAGGTATTATGGATTATTTAATATTATGCATGATTTAGTCAATTCTCCATCACTGGGACGACATACCCAACACTCACAACTTAAAGGAGGAGGCACTTACTTTGTCTGATGGTTTCAGTCGGATCAGTCCATGGTTGGCTAGCACCAACACAGAAACCCTATGGTGGGACAGCCTGGCGGAAAAGCTACACACCACGTGTGGCCATGAAATGGTGAGAGAAGCCAAGAGCTGAGGAATACCTGTACTCTTCCAAGAGAACCCCTTGTGACCGGCATCATTAGACCAGAACCCCAATGGATAATTCACTGATGTGTGTGGTGGCATTCCATGATTCAATCGTATTCTGATACATGAAACTTTTGGAGGACGTTTTTAATCTAAATCATAACAAAAGATTGTTGCTGAGAGTATAATTTTAAGACAATTGGAACCTCATTGAAACATGTACATATATTCCATCTTAGCATGTAAGGGGTTTATAATTACCAGCACACTTTACATTCTTCTGCATCTGCTTGAAATGAAAACCACATTTCCTAACCTCACCTGGCAATTGAGTGTGGCAATGTGAAAAAGTTTAGGCAATAAAATATGCATGGAACACTTACTGTGGCATCAGCAGAAAATTCCCTTAAAATGATCTGACTCAGCCAGAAAATGTTCAATTTGGCCTAAAATTTAAATGTAGTGGTTGCAGGCAGAGAAAACATTAAAAATCCCCAAGTGACCTTCTGGATGGCAGCTTTGAAAGCCAAGTTTGTGTCGCAGCCAAAAGAAATGTGACTGTGACCCTGTGAAAGTGCTATGCCATCATTCCAGCCCTGTAGTGGTCTCCAGGGGATTCCTTCCACAGGACACCTAAAGCATATACATATACTTCATATACTTTTTTTTTTTTTTTTTGAGGCAGGGCCATGAGCTATATGTGCCGCAGGATGGCCTTGGACTCACAGCAATCCTGCTGCCCTTGAGTTCTGGGATTACAGGTTTGTGCCACCGTGCCTCGCTCTTGTGGTGCTGGGGAATTGAACTTGGGTACTTAGTTAGCCCTTGCCTAAGTACTTGCTAGGCAAATACTTTAACTGTTGAGCTATTCCTCCAGCTTCATAAATAAAATTCTTCAAAACGCATGTCTTTTGACCATTAGAAGACAATTTAAATTATTAATAGTACACAGACATTGTGTCTATTTATCCTGTTATATATTAACTTTATTGGATTAAGAAATGCATAGCAGATTAGTAAAGCCTGCTTCTGGGTATGTCTGGGTGGGTCATGTAGTCTTGACCTGGGCTAGCGCTGTATATGAGTCTCTCCCCTGTTCCTCTCTAGCACCGTTCCTTTGCTATGCTTACCAGCCACTATGGGCTGAGTAGTTTCCCCACTTCCTACTCTTGCGATGCTCCTGCCCCAGAGCTAGCTGTGATCGACAGAAAACATGGACCAATTAACCTTTGTCCTTGAAGTTGTGGCAGTTAGGCGTATGTCCAACACCGGAAAAGCTAGCTAATACAGCTTTGAAATTTACTACAATTTTAAGAGCTTTTATAACATGTGGAAATAAACTCTATGATATATTGCTTAGTAAAGAAAATAAAATAGAGCCCCAACATTTAATATATCCACAAATTCATGTGTGTGTATGTGTGTACCCACAAGTACATAAATTCCATGCACCCAAATGTGCTCACATATAAATATAAGCATATCACCAGAAACCTACTCTGCATAGTTATGTTGGCCAAATGTCAGGTGATATACAACCCCAAAGTCCCCCATTTTTGCATATGCTTGGAAAATTCTGCAAATGTCCTTAAGACACTGTCAAAAATGGAGACATTAAAAAGTGATTTTCTGTTTTTAGTAACTTCTCATTAACATGAAAACCAGTTTTGAAAGGAAGCAAAATCATAATACTAAGAAAAGAAAATCTCCAAAGACCTATCTTTTATGAAACTGGTCCCTTCTCTGCATTCCTCCTTTCTCAAAACAAGTTATCTCCTCGCTTATTGAACTGAGTAGTTTACTAGTTTCTTGCTCTTTATAGGGTGTTTTCGAACTGCCACCCACAAAGCCCGATTGATAAGTAAAAGTGAGAATCCATGAGAGAAGCAGCCTTCACGTATCCAAGCAGGCGATAGCGGAAGCTGATGAGATCCGTGGCAAGGCCGTGAGCAAGTAACAAAATGGCAGAATGTAGCAGGACAATCACTGGGGAAAAGAGTGACTGCGGACCAGCTCTCCGCGCTTAAAAGTAAAACATTAGAAATATAACAAGGTAAAGGAATACTCTGGAGAACTATCAAATCCTTAAATATATATGAGTGAGAACCTACAAGTGTAGGTTTTTTACCTAAAGAAGTAGAAAGATAAAATAATAAATGTTCTGGGGCTAGAAGAATGGCTCAGTGGTTAAAGCACTTGTCTAGCAAAAGTGCTTAGACGAGTGCTAAGTACCCGAGTTCAATTCCCCAACATCATGTAAGTCAGGTGTGGTCGGGCACGCTTGTAATCTCAGCACTCAGGAGGGTGAGACAGGCATATTCCATTAGTCCAAGGCCCAGTCGTAGTAAGTTCTGGGCTATAGAGGGAGACGCTGTCTCAAAAAAAAAAAAAAAAAAAATCCTATTAGGTTTTCAAACAAAGTTGAAATAAAAAGTGACTCCTAAAGGACAAACAATCAACATGTGATTCATTTGAATAATTATTATGATTTTATAATTTTATCAAATATAAGATATAGTGTAATTTTCAAACAACTTACCTTCTTCTGTTATATATTATTAGAACACCAAACTCAAGTTAGGCAATGTTAAATTTTAAAAGCTTATACAAATGAGAAAAATGTTTTAGTAAGAATGACCGTGCATGTATCTTACTCAACATTTACTTGGGATGTACTTATACTAAAAATGTTATTTGTTACATATCTGACATTCAAATTTCTGCAGAGGTTCTGTATTTATATTTGCTAAATCTGACAGCCCCAGTATAACAATGTGCTAGTTCCCAACTTTAGTAGATTGTATCTTTTTTAGGACTATTTGTCTCAGGAAAAGGAGACTTTCCAAACAATATTAAAAGGCCAAAAGAAAATATTACTAGTTTTTATGTTTTGTACTATCCTGTATTGTCCAAAGTTTCTATAATAAATGATACTTCAAAGCAAAACAGTAACAACAACAAACATGATACCAGTCAGAAATCCTTACAGATTAAAAGGCATTAATCCAGTAACAAAGACAGCTTGCCTAAAAAAAGAAAAAGAAAAAAGAAAATAATAATTGGTTTGGGAGGTAGGAGGAAAAATCAAGCACATTTTCTTTTTATCTTATTGCAATTTGTTATGGTTTCAGGCAGTGTTTGGTTTGAACTCTATAAGCTTCTAAAGTGTGTTTGCGCTTTCACACTCTGATAAGGAGAAAAAGGGACCTAACAGGCTCATAAAGGGTGACATTGAGTAGTGGATAAAAATTTGAAAAAGAGTAAAATTTATATAGATCAGTATGTGTTAAGGCATACACAAGAATTAGTTAAAACATATGAAAGAAAAGAACAGTGACTAAGGAATGGATTCTGTTGGTATTTCTATGTATTAGGGTAGTGAACCCCATTCCTTGAATGGATGCCTACAGTGTATATAAAAGAAATTATTGAATTTGGGGTCTTTAGACAAAATCAGGAGAAGAGGGGTGGAAACCCACACCTACCCACCCACACATACCTGACAGAGAATACATTAGTGGAAATAGTTGCCACGATGATGCTCAGAAGTCCAACTATAGACCATCTTCAAGCAAGGGGTCCAGGGAGGCCAGTAGCACGGCTAAGTCTATGTGCCGAGGCTTTTGAACTCAGAACCTGGAGAGTAATTCTCTGTCTGAAGTAAGATTCAAGGCCTGAAATATCCAGACATAGGACAAAGATTCCTGTTGCAAGTCTCAGAGTCCAAAGTCAAAGAACCCGGAATTCTGGCGTCCAAGGAGAGCGGAAAGAGAGCAATCCAACTCCAATAAATAGCAAGTGAATTGGCTTCCTTCTGCCTTTTACTTCTCCCTAGGCCCATGTGTGTTAAATACAACCATTCACATCAGTTTCGCGTAAAGACTTCCCATTCAGTCAGCCAGCCCACCTGACTATCTCCTGCAAGATAACCTCCCGGACACACAGAGAAATAATGCTTCAGCAGCAGTTTGGGTATCCCTCAAACTAGTCAAGCAGACACCTAAAATTAACAATCACAATTATTGATATTTGCTGAATTATTGATAAATGACTATATGAACAAATCATGTGAGCTGAGTTATATGGGCTATTTCAATATTTCTATACCTGGGCCAGTTACTGCCTACTTTGCATTTTATATCATATGAGTCATGGGATCTCAGCTCAACACAATTCCTAATAGACAGGAGCATATTTTTACAGAAACAAATTGCTAAGATATGCACCACGAACAATTCTGTGTTCTCATGTGCTCCAGATGGAAGTGAATATTGAACACCCAGTGCATAGGCTGCATTTTTTAATATGATAAAATGTCTTTGAAACTTGACAAGCTGTTTGTGTCATCATACCTGCAAATTTACTCAGAGCTTTCTTTTAACTTATTTTCTGATATTTCTTCCTGTATCACACAATATCAGATGCTCTGCGTCATTCATTTTGCTGCATGGTAGCATTTAACACTAAGTCAGAGTCAGAAACAAATAGTTTATTCTTATCAATTTAATTTGCATTTTCCCTGCTAATGTATTTTGTTAGCACTATTAATAATTGTGCTTATGCCCATGGCTGGTATAAAACAGCTGGTGATAAAGGGATTTGATGAAGTGAAGTAGAAAATATTGTACTTGATGAATTCAAGGAGAATGTTTTTCTGAACAGATATTACTTTCACCAACTTTCCACGATTAAATTTTTATTATTTTGTGCTCTGTCACAACTAATTCCAGTTACTTGAGCCACTAGATATATTTTCTGGTGTCATAGTTACTGGTTCATTGCTGTGACTCAATACCGGACATCCACAAATTTAGGGGAGTAAAGGTCTATTTTAGTTACCAGTTTCAGAAGGTCACAGTTCATTCAGGGGTGGCTGGCAACAAAGGAAGTACTTGGCAGAGGCAGAGGTGGAGGCAGCTTCTTAAGACATCAAAGGAAGGCAAGTTGAGACAAGTTGACAGTAGTATTCCAAAAAGCAGGAAGCAGTTTACATATCCCTCTAGAACTCCTTCCAGTGATTAGCCTTTCCTCCATCCAGGTGTGAAAGGTGTGGCAAACCCCCACTACATGCCGTTAATCCTAATTTACATGCCGTTAATCCAATTTACTCCCAGTTAATCCAATTTACATGCCTGTAGCCCACCCCTCCAGACTAGGCCCCAATCTCCCAACAGCACAAAGTTCCATAAACAATCTATAATATTTAAATACATGAGACTTTTGGGGGACATTCCAGATTCAAACCAACATACCTGGTTTTTGTTTCAGTGAATAACCATTATGTAAGAAATATACTAGAAGAAACTGAAAACATGTCTTTCTGTATATTAATCAGTGTCTGTCTCATTTAAGTGTCACTACATGAATACAAATTCAAAAAAGTTTAATATTGGTCTTTTGTAAGGAGTTTTAATAACAGTATATTAGATTAGATTCATTTTTTTTTAATATTAGCAGGATAATAATCTTTTACTAGGTTCCAATAATATAATTTGTGCATTTGTTGCTTATTTTATATTATTTCTTTAAAACTTAGTATTTCACAGATAGATTTTTAGAAATGATTTGTTACTTAGACCAGTGGTGGCAATTTTCCTGTTACCATTAACTCTTCCAAGTTTCAGCCAAAAAACTAAATACATAAAATAAACAGCAACATAGTTTTCCATGTTTTGGTCTCAGATCTGCATCCCAGACATCACTGCTAGCAAATGCTCTGTGCTTTGGTGAGGGCTTTGTGGCTTCAATCCTGTCTGGCAATAGGCTAGAATGGACTACTGCTGTAGTATAGTCAAGCAAAAAGAATGTTCTTCCACGTCCTGGGCTTGGCCCGAAATGGAAATTACGCCCAGCCACCCTATAGGAGAAGAGTTAATTATGAGAAATGCAAAACAGAAATTCACTTTTTTTCTAAGCATAAATCCATGAAATACAAGCAAAAGTTTGTCCTTATAAAATTTCAAAAAAAATAAGCCTGAAGATGGAAGCTTGTGAGACCATGTTTGAGTCTGTACATTTAGTGACCTTTACATAGAAAATGTATTTTTTTTACTAACTTGAATTTGTATATAATGTTACTTTGCAATGTGTTTTTACTTTAGAATATATCTATAGCCTGTAATAAGGTTAAGTACAATCTCAGATGTAGTTTTTCTCATGTGCCTTGAAGTAGTTTGAGGTAAGGTTTATCTTCTTTTTGCTAGAAACTTAATGATGCATAAAGGGTTGAATAACTTCATAGTATCCAGTCCTCTTGAGAAAATCATGTTAAAGTAAAAGCTGTTTTATTTTGAAAATCTGTTGTACCATGTGAAATGACTGTGCCTAGGGTGTTTTTATTTTTCTGTCACTTTAATCTATCACATGGTTTTCAGATACTTCAAGTTAGTACAAAAATAGAGCTATCTCATCATGAAGGAGAGTTGACTTTAGATGACTCTGGGTCTCACAGAAGAGCATGAAAGAAGTATCGATCAAGTCTTTGGACAGAAACAGAGAGAAACAATTGCATTGTTATTTAAAGACTCCATGGAAAGGACACAAAAGAAGTGCCAGGTGGAAACCCTGAGATAGTGCCTACATGTGAGGTAATGTAACACATTTTCACAAAGTAGAAATAGGTTGTCATCTGGCTAATGAATCAGTCTTAATTCTTCTGATTGAAAATGACATCTGCTAAAAATTGCCTGCTCCATAACAAATTGCACTAAATTGCTAGAAACAGAGGGTCCCAGTGTGGCAAGCTTCCTGACATAGGCTGGAACTTCCAGCACGAAGGAAGGAGAAAACTTCTGGGTAAGATGGCAGAAAGGAAAGAAGTATTCTCAACATTACTTGGAGTGTGAGAATAGTCACAAAGGACAAACTATGTCCCAAGGAAGGAAGAAAGACCTGTGAGAATCAAGAAAGATGTGTCAGTAAAATGAAAAGGCAGAGGGGGGTCACAAAGTAAAAATCATAGCAAAGTAGTCCACACTACCAACTGCAACTTCCTTGGACTATAGAAACACAACTACAGAAGCAAAAGAGCTCTACCACTAAAGAGAATTCAAATAAATAGTTGCATGAGTAAAGAGATAATGCAGGTTAGGAAAAGCAATTAAATAAAGATTCTAAACAAGAACAAAACAGAAATCTTAAAAATGAAAATGGAGCAGGTAAAGTAAAAAATCTGAGTGATAAGTTTCATGATTATATTAAATGCAGCAGAAGACAGAATTTCAAAATTTGAAGACTGATGAGATATCACATGTCGACAATAATAAAAAACAGAAGCTATGGATTAAATATTCAAGATCTCTGAGACATAATTAAGAGATCAAACAAAAATACACGGACAGATGATATCATCCAGATGTAGACCAAAGGGGTGGGAAATGCAGTCTTTGAAAATTAGTAAAAATTTTACCCAATAGTGGGACAGTTATGATGGTTCACATACCAGAGGAATTTAGAGCTCCAGAGAAGAAAGAGTGGAAACTAACTTCTTCGTATGATTTTACAGTTAAAATAACAAGAGTATCAAAGAAAGAATTTTAAAAGTCAACATAAGTCCCATATAAAGGCAAGCCAATCAGAATAATTGCGAATATCTAAGTACAAATTCTAAAGGTCAGGAGACACGGAATGATACAACTCAGCACTTAAAAGAGAATAACCACCAATTTGGATTAGCACAGCCATTCTCCAAAACTGCAGGAGATGTGAAGACCTTGCAAGGTTAGCATAAGTTAAATGTTTCATGACTGCCACACCAGCATTACAGATGATACATAAAGAAATACTATATTTAAAAAGGAAGATAAACGCAATCAGAAAAGCATGGAAAAGAATTCGTCTCACTAGAAAGCAGATACATAAGAGACAATCACAAAAGAAGTACACACTAGAGAAAGAAAAAGGACAGGAATTAGAATGTACACACCAGTAAGTAAGTAGTCTTAATTCTTCAACTAAATACCATACTGAGTGATCAGATCATTGAGCAAAAATTAGCAGCAGATTACAGCCCAGACTACGGGGATCTTGGAATTGAAACACCTAGAAATAAACTCCTTAGCAAGGAGGAAAAAAATAATAGAAAAAAGGAGATCTAAGAATTAAGTAAGTGCTGCCAGGAAAGCTAAAAATCCTGGAGAAAGAAAAAAAAAAAACCCATAAAATGAAAACGGAAGCAATCTGGAATCCTAAAGCTCTTGGAATGAATACAGCCTTGAAGTATCCAACATAACACTGAGTGGCCTTGCTCAATGGGAGAGGTAAGACAAGGATACTATAGTTTGGATCTGGAATGCCCCCACCCCAACCAAAAAAAAAAAAATAAGGTAATTCAATCAGGGAGTTCCTTGATTCATTTCCTGCTCTTAACAAGTAAGGCCTGATCAGAAGCGGTGGATCACTGTGACATCACCTGGAAGAGTGCATACCAGCTCAGGTCCGTGCTGAGCAGTTTCTCCATAGCTAGGCCTCCTCCATACGCTTTTGCCACTGTAAATCACTGCAAATTTATGGACATAAATTTTCTGAAACTGTGAGCTAAAATATATCTTTTCTCTTTTAAATTTTGGGTGTTGGGCATTCACGTTCATTTAATGAGAATAACTTGGACATAAACTGATACCAGAGAAATAAGGTTGCTGCTCTTACTTCTCTGACGTGTGGTCTACAAACCTTTGGAACTGGTTTCTGGGGGGAGTTTCAAAAGGTTTGGAGATTCAGGCTAGAGCGGCCATACAATGCTAGAAAGCAAGTCTGATAGGAGATTCTGGATGAAGCTCAGGAGACTGTAATGCAGATAAAATTGCAGATTGTGGAGACCAAGCTCAAAATGTTTCAGATGTGAAGAAGGACTCTGTTACTGGCAATTGATCTGGGAGCCATGCCTTATACTCTCTGGAAAAAACTGTGTTGGCATTTTGCCCCTGTCTTGAGATTGTGCCTGAAATTTAATCTGGCAGAGGAAATTTCAGTGCAGCCCAGTGTTCAGATTGCTCATGGCTTCTGTTGCTGCTATGAGCCAGCTCTATAATAAAAAGCAGAGAAAAACAGCAGAGGAAAAAACGTAAAAAGTTTGCAGTTTTGCAAGAATAAAATACTCAGCAAAATTAGGGCAAAACAAGGCATGGTTACTGAAAAGATTAGCATTGAAAAGAAGGCAAATACATGGAATGAGGACTATAGGGAAAATGGATTGTGGATATCTCAGGAATTAGCTTGACCTTTCTTTTCCCAGCTCAGGGGCACAAAGCAAGATGACTTTGCCCTGTCGTTATTTACTATTTCTTTATTTGAGATATATCTACAGAGATCTGTAAAAGAAAAAAAGAACAGAGAGCAAAAGGAGAACAATGTAGCAAAGGGAAGGGATATTAAAGAAAAAAGAGGGAAAAATAAGTTAGCTCGACTGGAATTAGAAAGAAAATATATCTGTGTATGAAATGAATGATATGAAATACTTGAGCAACATGTGAGCCACCATGCAGCAAATTAATTTCATAATCTAGTTAAAATATTTAAATTACCAAACATTTAACAGGATTAATGACCCACACCAAAAAGAAAATATGAATAAAATATAATGCAACCGAAATTCTTCAATTCAAAATCATCCCATAGTAACTGAATAAACTGAGTTCAATTGTGTACAAAGAATAATACTTTGTGTCAATGGAGTTTTACACAATGTGCAAAGCTGTCTTCCTTTGTATGATCTATTGTCATTCTCCATGTTATATCAACACACCAAAAAAACCCCATTGTGCTCTTCTAAAAGGTAGAAAAATCTACATGCATTTATCAGAAAGCATTTTGAGACACTTGGAATAAAAATAACCCTTAAATTTCATCAGGAATCTTGGAGAAAATCTGTAGCAAAACTCATGCTTGTTGGAGAAAGGTTTAATATTTTTACATGAAATGAAAATGTCACATTATCACCACCTATAAGTGACAACCTATTAAAAGTCTAGAAAAATATATATAATTTACACTTCAAAAATTATATTCAGAATAGTAATTGAGTACCTAGAAAATCCAAAAAATATTGTATCGGCAGTAATGTGTGAATTTACCAATGTAATTGAACATAAGTTTAAGTGTAAAAAAATTGTACTTCTATACACCAAAAATAAGAAATCAACACATATGCAAAGCATTACCTAATAAATTGTATCCAGAAGTACTGTCCAATGTCTAAGACTAATGTAAATCAATAATTATGCTTTTGTATAACATGTGAAAATCTGGGAATTTGTTCTGATCTAATAAAGAAGAAGAAACCCAGATAAACTGTGAAATCATAATAGTTCTTGAAATCATCATAGGACAACGGGCACAAGGCCACAAACTAGCATGGGTTTTGGTGAGGCACAGTTTCCCCCTGAAATAAAAGGAGCAGGAGGACTTGAGTTGGCACATCTGTTGCAGACTGTGGGGGAGGAAGAGATGCCAGATGTCGTGTACAAAATAAGAATAAATCAGCTAAGCAATTTCTACAGAGAGAGCATTATTGGAGGGAGGAGATATTCCACCCTTGGATGAAGGCAGAAAGTGCCTCGGGCTCAGGATTTCATCCAAAATCATAGTCAACGCCTCTTGGTAAGCAGAAGGCAGGAAAAACTCTCCTGCATGCTCAATTTCCAATCATTGTGGAATAGATATGGAGAGGGAATAAATAAATACTGAAACTGCCCTGCCTACAAAACCCAGGCAAACAGAGTTTAAGTTTAGGATGATCAGACAGCAGAGTACTTGCTTCCCAGAACCATTCACGGAGTGTGCCTTTGAGAAGGCCAGCACCATGGACAGAGGTTTTCTCCGCGGGGCCTTTCAGTGAGGGTGCAGGTCAAACCCTTAGGAAAAGCCCTACTACCTCAGCTCCCAGCCTGAGCCAGAGGCAACAACACTAGGGGAATATAAGGGGGTGGGAGTGCTGAAAAAGATTGTGATAATAACAAATCCCAAGCTAGCATAACTCTTGACAACATCCCAAATAAACGGCCTGACAGAGGAATAGCAAATCCCTTTCTGGGCCGAAATGATCTTTACCTCCGTCTTTACCATTCTGTGCACACTTTATCTGAGTTCCAATAAAAACCGAGGAGGCATGCAAAAATGTGAGGGAATACAACCCACTGTCAGGACAGATGACAATAAAGGAAACCAGACGTGGAGATTGTCCAGATGTTCTCGCTAACAAAGAGGGAATATGAAACTGCTACGTACAAAGCATAGAGGGATCTAATTGATGCTGAAAAACAAAAAGCAGAAACGTAGAGAACATACCCCCTTTGTTCTGCCCTGTGCCCTCTAACCCTTGTTTTCTGATGCCTTTGCTCAAAGAATTGCCATTTTCTATTCGAGGCCCATTTACTTATTACTATGAATTAAGGATGCCCCTAGGAAAAATGGCCATTTAAACAGATATCACCTAGAGTCTGTTACTTCTCTAAAGCTCTACAACCTCTCATGTCTTTCTTGGCTTCTCATAGTATATAAACACAGTTGTCCAAAGTATACATATTTTGCTACCAGGTAAGTCTGATACAAGTTACTGGGCAATGATGGGTTCTGAGTCCTGTGAGGTAAATGTTCACACCATCCACTGAGGTTACTTCTGTCATTAGATTATTATTGTCAAGTAATTTGCCGTGAAGTGATTTAATCAAGTTGACACCCACAAATGCATCTGTTTTTATCCTTTATTTGTTTGTTTTCAGGCTGTTTTAAATAAGCAGTTGGGGATAACTCAAGGACTGCCTCCAATTTAAAAGCCATTAGCCACCACCAGAGACATTTTCTCGTCTCCTGGAGATTTCCTACTGTGTAAATACTGAAATAAAATTTTGATTTCACTTGATGTTGCTAAGAAATGAGTATTTTTATATCCTCGAAGAAACTGTCAAGAGAATTTTCCAAATCAACACTTTTAAACAAGTCTATCTCATCCCTTCTAGAAAGTTTTTATCCAAAAAAGATATATTTTTATTTTTGCCCTTTTCCATTCAAATTAAATACTGTGATTAATCCAAGTATGCTTCCACGTGTATAAGAATTATGTTAAAAAGTTGGTGAGAAATTTTGTTCATTTATTTTAGATACAAGAAGTACCCTGGCTTGCACCAGGATTTACAGAAGCTTGTAGTACATTGGTATCATTATTGTTAGCTATGAGATCTCTAATGATCAAATTGTTGAGTCTGTGGAATCCCTTCCTTTTGTTAGAATTAAGAAACACATGCAATAAAATGACAGCTAACTTGTTAGACAAGATTGAGAAATTGAGATGAGTCATGCACTTAAACAAGGTGCCCCGGATGTGCCCATTAGTTTCACTGCACTAGAATTGAGCTCAGCAAAGATGAGAGATAATGTAGATTTGGTATCCATGTCACATGCTGGTGTGAAAGGTGAAAGACAATGGATACAATCCAAAAGGAAATTGAGAGCAACATCCTCAGGATATTACTCTGTGCTTTTACAGCCTACAAAGAGAAACATTTCTTTCCCAACACTTTTTTTTTTCTTCAAATTGTGAATTTAGAAAGCTGGCACTTTGTTCAAAAGTATAACTTTAATGGCAGACAAGTAATTAGGAGAGTCAAGAAAGATAACCCACAGTGATAATTAGTAAGACATGTGTTCCATTAATAAAGATCCAGCAAAATATAAAAGGTCACCAAATTATGTAGAGTTTCCATGTTAGGATTACTTATATTTCTACTAGAAATGAAATAGTAAAGAACACCTCTTCAGAACAGATATTAAATTTGTCTTGCGACGTATTTGGTGTATTATCTTTTAGTATGAGTCCCATGACTCAAACAAACAAAATAAGCACAAAACAAACACAACTTATTCATTAAACTTCTGTTAGAAAATGTCTTCTCAAGAGTAAGCAATGCAAGTTTAGAAGAACCTGCCTAAGACTGATAGATAACATGACCAAACAGTCCAGTCCCAGTTTTCACGGGTTCAGTCCCTACCAGGGGATCCTCACTCAGGGACACCTGTGCCTCGGGAATGTGCCACGGACACATCAAGAAGCCAATCGAAAAGCACAAATGTCTGAAGGTGTTTCCATGTTAGAGCACCTAAAGTGTACCACAGACATTTTTGCTCTAAAGTTTTAAAATAGTTATGTTTTAGTTTTATTTTAGCTCATCCAAATATACTAAAAAAGAGAGAGAGAGAAAAGAGGCATATTTCATCATAAAAATGACCACTCCAGAAGAAAAAAATATGTATTCATTCTTATAAAATGCAAATATCAACCACAAGTGTGCTAACCATTCTGTCGTGTGCAAAATAACATGGTGAATCAAGTATAATCGACATCCTCATATCCAATTCCAAATGTGCCATTAACCTAGACTTTAGATCCCAAGTAGGGAGCATCCAGTGTGTTTGTAGTTCAAATACAGTACCCTATAGATGTTAGAAATGTATAATAATTGTCCCTATCAACAGATTCCGTGAGAATGGAGGGGGGAAGAATGGACAGCTAGCTAGGCTATAATGGGTACCCATAAATTTAGTCATGAAAATGTGAAACCCTGGTTATTGCAATTAAATCCTACAACCACACACAATGCGTATAGGATGCACTCATTTCTGGGGTCACGAGACCCTCCTTAACTGTGGTCTATTTGCTCTTCCATAAGCAAGGATGTGTCTGCACCCCCCTCAGGGTGCCCTTGGCCTGCTGCCTCGGCTTTATCTCTTCTGTCTTCCTGTCTTGATTTATTCCTCTTTGAATGAGCATCAATGTGGATGATAGCATAATTTTCAATATCTGTGTGGTACCTTTGTGTTTGATTGTTAGTTGCATTTGCACCGAATTCTGTTAGAAATGATTTCTTTCATCTTGCAGGCTCTGCCCTCTCACATTTTTTGTCATCATTATTACTATTTAATCTAATTCTCTCAAGCACCTGCTTTTATGAAAGTTACTATTTTTTCTCCCCATTTTTTTGATATGTACAAGTGCAGAATTTAAGGTTTACAATGGAGTTGAGCATTTTGTGCACATACTTTCCTTGTCAAAGTGACAAGGGCTTTCCCACTCTCCTTTTGTCCCTCCCACTACCCTCCCTTCCCTCCCTTCACCCCCACCCCGGCCCCCCTCTTTCCCTTTGTCTTTCCTTTAAAGTTCCATGAGATGGTTGTGGTCTGGGTTTCCCATATCAGAGAGACCATCCGACGTTTCACCTTCTGCTTCTGACTCACTTCACTAAGCATAATATTCTCAAGTTTCTTCCATTTGCCCGTGAAAACCTCCATGCTGTTACTATTTTTTGTTGCTGTTGTTGTTGATCTTTCAACTTTCTCTCTGGAATGTAAAACTTCTTCTTACCCAGTAGTGTTGAGTATTTACTGGACTGAGCATTTGGCATAAAAAGTAAATAAAAATCATTTAATAGGAAAAAAGCCAATAAAACAAAATTCTCAAGCACACTTATGTCCAAAGTGCTTCTAATTCCACTCCAAAATTCTTATGGCATTGTCTGACTGGGGTCCAGAGGCCACTTTGCAAAAGTAGCCAGGATTTCCTTAAGATGGCCAGAGTTGAGAAACATTGCTCTGCTCTGCCCTGAATCAACATTTTTCAAACCTTATTGTACACATGAATCATATAGGATCTGATTTAAATGTAATCTGATTCAGAAGGGCTGGGAAAGGAACTGAGAGTCGGCATTTCTACCCACGTGGAGGTGGTGCTGGTGGTGCTCATCTGAGAACTTTGGGTCCACTCAGTGTAGTGAATTTAGCCTTTGAAATCTTGTCAGGAAAGAAGCCTGCTGGGCTCCAGAACTGTACGCATCACTATCGTTTATACTATTTTGGCCTTTCGGTGAGTTTCGTGCACATTACCTCTAGAGAAGCTTTGCTCTAGAGAGCCTCCATTGGAAGTAAAGAGGAAATAACTTTCTTAGAAATAGAGACTGACTTCCAGTATGGTAACACAGCTTAATTAAGAGGGCTTAAGTAACATTGTGTCTGACTTAAAAAGAATCTACGCCAATGGTGAGGAGACTCCTGGGAGGTAGAGGGTGGAGCATATGGAAATTTTCTGTCCCTTCTACTCCGTTTTTTTCTGTGTAATAAGTCCCCAGTATCATATCTTTTGGGTGGAAATACTGTATTGGTGAAAATGATACAACAGAATGTGGTTTTTAGATAGTACTAAAAATTGACATCCTGTAGACACCCAGCAACTAATCAAATGCCAAAGAGTTTCCCACACAAGTTGACCTGTGGGAAAAGAATATATTGCTTAGTTGACAATAGAAAATTTTTCTCTAAAAATTTATGAATTGTTTGTTTTTTTTTTTTTTTTTGAGACAGGATCTCCCTCTGTAATCCAGGCTAGTCCAGAACTTTCTATGTATCCCAGGTTGGCCTCAAAGTCATGGCAATTCTACTTCCTCAGCCTCCAAAATGTGGTGCTGAAGAATCAAACCAAAAACCTTATACATGCTGGGCAAGTACTTTAGACGCTGACCTATACTCCCTTATGGCCTTATGACTTCCTAGTAAATCTATAAATGACATTGATTACGAAGCCTAAGTTGTTCTGGATGTGCTGACATAAATCAGTGTGTAAAACAAACCTGAAAACATGTTATCATGGTGACCACACCAATAAATCACTATCTATGTGTTACTCCGAGGTGAACCAGCCAGTCTAAGGATCGTTTCACCAGGCTTCTCTTTTCAAAGCTTCATCTTAAAACTTCAAAAAACACTAACATATCTCTTAGTAATAAAACAAAAAGTAAATTCGAATCCACTCGCATAATGTGTGTTTTGGAAAGAAGTTTGGTGTGGAGCAGCTTTTGATTTGTCCTTACGCAGTTACAACAAAGAAAAACAAATCCATGGGAAACAATTCCCCTTTCTCCTTAACCTCCTTAGGTTTATATGGTTTTGGAGAAGCCAATAAAATCACAATCTCTGTTTCAAAAATGTTCCATCTGTTCCTGTTGCTTATTCCCCTACTTGAAGGTTGAATGTTTTTGCTTCCTTCATCCTTCGGTCCTTAGTAGCCAACTGTGATTGTGATGATGGCACAGGGAGTGGTGTGAGAGCCTATACAACTGAGATGCAAATAGTGATTGGGCTTTTATGCAAATGTGCTGAGAGAGAGAGAGAGAGAGAGAGAGAGAGAAAGAGAGAGAGAGAGGCAGAAGACAGAGACAGAATCTAGACAGTAGTCCCAAAGCTTTATAATTATCCCAAACATTATTTGTATATGTCAACTTCCAGATGTATTTGTCTCTGTGCACATTGTTTCACTCTGAATATGATGTCTGTATGTACTGGCCATGTTAAAACAAGAAGTGGAAAGGGGCTTAAGTTTTGTCGAGTACCCCCTGTGTGTCAGTAATCCATATGCATGAGACGATGAGCCTTAGAGGTTCTGTGTGAAAGTCAGCTGGAAATGACAAGCCGAGAGGTGGAGCTGAGGAAGAGACCGAGAACCATCAGAATGTGTGGCCTGCGCTGTGTCCATTGTACTCCTGCTCCCTCTGTGGCACTTACTTTGCTGTACCTGTGAAAGCCTCAGAAACAACCTCATAGGAATCCCAGCTATGCTGGTTCTTAAGTGCAGTTTTAGGCTAGGTGCATCTTTTAATTTGTTTCCTCTTTTGTAATTTTATAATTCGCTTCCTCTTGTGAATTCATGTAGTGATGCCTACTATATGTGTTCTCATTGTGATGATTATGTGACACAACGCGTCAGGCTGTTTAACCTCTTAGTGTGAGCTTCATCATATGAATCACTTGCTCTGACATATCATTCAAGAAAGAAATCTACAAAAGCATAAGGCTAGGTTACTGTAAGGAGTCCTACAATACCAACTTTCTCTCTCTCTCTCTCTCTCTCTCTCTCTCTCTCTCTCTCTCTCTCTCTCTACTGGGGATCTAGTCAGGGACCTTGTGTGCTGAGGTGCCTCTCCCCCCCCCAGTCATATGAGTTTGGGATCAGCCAAGAGTCTGCTGGATTCTATGCTGTGAGCAGGTAATCCAAAAACCAAGCCCTCTCCTTACCTAATCCCCAGGCCAGCCACTCCCAGGTGATCTTACTTCTCTGTGTAGTTCAGAGGTCAGGGGAAAAGACCTTTAGTTTCCATGACTGACTTTGGTAGGGCTTGGAATTCAGATCTGCAGGTCTCTCTGCCACTTTCTCCCTGTGTGAATTTCATCACTGTCAAGTGAGTCCTCCAAGGCCCTGGGCTATGTCTTGTCGATGGACTGTTTTCCTGAGATAAATAAAGCAAAGATTCCTACTTTACGTCTCCTTTTTACGGCACTACAGGATCGCTTCTACCAAGTTGTAGCCTTGTACTTCTCTCGAAGGCTCCCGCCCTCAGCTGGGATTACAAACATAAGTCATCATGTCCGGCTTAAGGATAATCCAATAAATCCAGGATCCACTGTAATGGAGCACACTATGGCTTATCAGTGCCCAACACAACTGGAATATGTGGGTAAAGCTCAACTAGCATCGATGGGAAATAGGAGGACTGATGAGGTGTTAATATGACTTAAGCAGCCAGGGCCCAGAAGAAAAGAGAGTAAGACTAGGGCAAGCCACTGGACAATGGTAAAGTTCTAGCTCTATGGGATAAAGGGAGAGAGAACTTTTGAAACTCCAGTGGGTTCAAGAAAGTTAAAAATATAGTACTTGGAGTCAGATTGAGAGGTCGAATTCTAGAATTATGAAAGACACAGAGAAGTAGCCTTCCCTAGTGGTTACCCTTTTCTTGTTTTTAAAGAGGTTCCTTCTCTGATCTCTGACTTCCACAATTTCTTTGCGGAAGCCAGTTGCTGGGCTGCTTGGCTCCTCAGTAGAAGTACCTTTCTCCACTGGTCCTGTCACTTATCCTCCCAACCCTTCCTGTATCTGAATGTTTTCAGAGATATTTTTCCCCATTGTTTGCAGTGGTGTTCAGCCTTACAGATTTTGTTAAATTCTTAAGTACAACAAGATAGGAAAAATAGGAATACACAAAAATCTGGTAGATATAAAAATAAATTGTAAGGTAGTGTTGTTCTGAGTAGACAACACACATTTTTTTAAAAAAAAAATTATAGTTAGGACTTACTATAAGTACCCATGGTAAAGATTCTAGATTTGATCTGAGATCACTAGACATTTAGCATCGCTTAGTGTACACAGGATGATGCAGATGTGCACTGAACATTATTAAAATCCCATAGTCCAAACTCAGGTTAGTTTCATTCTTGCTTACAATGAGGTGACCTATTTGCATCCATGCTGCCTACAAACGGAGACTAAATCTTATTTAGAGAAGATATTATCCAGTGTCCCTTCATCTTTTGCTAAACAGTATCCAAAATTTAAATGAGAAAAGTGAAAGCACAAGGCCATCTATGAAGCAGAAGCACTCTCATGAACAAACAAGCAAGCAATCTCTACAATGGACTTACTTGAAGTGACTAAGACATCACTTTAGAATAATGGTGATTACTATGCTCAGTATTGAGATTAAAATGTGAAAACTTTTATTACACAGCTTTAATATATTCTTTAAATAATTAGAATTTTTAAAACTAAAAAAATGCAATTATTGAAATGAGTAATACCACATTTGGATTTACTGTATAGATTGGGCTTACAGAAAAAAAAATCAGTGCATTGAAAAATATAAAATAGAAACTTTTAGTAGAACTAAAAGTATAAAATTAAGAGATAGAGGTTTTTTTTTTTTTGAGACAGGTTCACTCTCTCTGTAACCTAGACTGGTCCTGAACTCACTATGGAGCCCAGGCTGGCCTTGGACTCAGGACAATTCACTTGCCTCAGCCTCCTGAGTGCTGGAATAACAGGCGTGTGCCACAACGCCCCACTTATGTGGTGCTGGGGAATCGAACTCGGGTACTTAGCACTTGTCTTAGTGCCTTCACTGTAACCTCTGAGCCATTCCTCCAGCCCTAAAATTGACATATTTGTAGTCACAAGTGGGAGTCAGAGAGGCACAGCAAACAATGACTCTAGGCAAAGTGTTCTCGTACACAACATTCACGAAATATAAAGAATCTAGGTTTAATAAGATTGCCAGGATAGAGGAGAGAAAGAATAAGGACAAAACAATAATTAAATGTTCCCTAGCAGCTACACAGACACACACAAACACACAGACGCACAGAGAGAGAGAGAGAGAGAGAGAGAGAGAGAGAGAGAGAGAGAGAGAGACAGAGACTTATGCTTATCATGGAGAAACACTAAAAACAAAGATTAAAAAAATTCTTTAAAGCTACCAAGGAGAAGAATGAAGAATGTTTGGAGGAAAGCTGTCAGCATGGATTGCAAAGATATCGTCATTCCAGAGGGGTAACTCAGGCTTACAGGCGCCTTCCCTAAAAGAGTTGCAGAAGTCAGAAATCAATGAAAACTATAACTTTAATAGGTAGAATGGTTAATGATTAAGAAAGAATGGAGAAGAACCTTCTAGATTGCTGATAATGTCCTTTATCTTAACAAGGTAATGCACACTGTAGAAATTGCTCTAGCTGTACCCTTATGACTGTATACTTTTTATATATGCATTATGCTTTTATCAAACACTCTACCGAAAGACTCAGAAAAATATGTAAATCAGTATTTGCTTACATGGCACGATGCTCATACCACGTTGTCAAGGAGATACCATATAGACTATGACCCTGCCTTTAATTCATATATTATATATACTTACAGCTTTTATATAAATATAATTTTGTAAGGAATTACTCGAGTGTGTGATCACTACAATGTTGATATTTTCCCTAGGTGGTAGAGATGGATGGTGACTACCAGATCATGAGACATGGTTCTGGCCTCATTTGAATCATGCTTTTAAATAAGCATGGACTATTTTTATAATAAAACAATCTGACCATCTTCCCTTACTAAATGTCAATTGGCTAGTGCCAATTATAAACAGGTTTTCCAGTTTCAATTGAAACTGCAGAAAATATGAAAAATCAGCCTTTCCCATGCCTTCACTTAGGAATTTTGCACAATAATTATTATTTTCTTTTCATTTGAAAATTATCATATGTGTATATATAAGTATATGTTATATGTATGTAATTTAGGGAATTTCACAAAGTCTAATTCTCAGAATAAAAAATTGTTACTGAATCAACCCATGTTACAGAGTTCTTTCAAGGTTACTATGGATAGCATGTTAGAGAAAGTTTATAATATATTGCTACAAATTATCTCCTGGAATGAGCACTGAAGAAGCACTGAATTTTTTTTATCAACAACCATTTTGAAGTAATTAAATATATGTTAACATTTCATATAAATTAACTGTTAGCTCAACCTTATTTTATATTTCATATGTACTTGTAATTGTTTCCTCAAGTATAGAAAGATCATTCAACTAAAATTGGAATGGCTGAAATCACAATCCAAGTAAATTTTGTATGCCTGTCTGTGATTTATGGTCGTAATCCAAATTTAGTCTTTGGTTTAAATCTTATCTCTGCCACTCAGGTGTGTAAGTTTTGTCTAGATCCATAACTTCTCTAAGCCTTGGGCTTCCTATCAATAAGCTACCAGCATCATTAAATTACATAATATCATCAGGAAATAATTACAGAGGGTGGAAATAATTTTCAGGGTCAGTTATTATGATTAGTTTCGTAGAAGGAAGTGTGGTTATGGCAGAGAGGAAATAAAGCTGATGCCATGAACTTGCACACAGGCATCATTTACTACTAAATGGTACAAGGAGGAAAATACCAAAAATCAGAACAAGGTAAGTGCCCCAAGTCCTTTCCTGCCTTTGGTGACACGTGCTCACCATTTTATGATGTAATTAAATAATCACACTCACCCACTGATTTCCATCTAGCACAAGGGACACAAAACACGTGCTAAAGCTGAGTTCCTCCAACACTGCGCTTTGTCAGGGCCACGCTCAGAGCATATGGCAGGAGAACATTTGCCTTTCCGTTCTGTACTCACTTTTGCCTCCAGAGAAATCCTCTTTCTTCTAGGCTTCTGCATTGAAGCAGAGGCACTGCAGTTCTTTTCAATTACCATTTAATCCGGCAGAGAGGAAAGATCAACTCGTGTCTGGCTTTCAACTAATAATGTAGGAATGCAAACTTCTTGACACATCATGGGTGAGGATACACAGTGATTTTCACCAAACCGCACGAAAATAATGAATCTTTAAGTTCACTTTTTAAGTGAGATCGTTGAGAGAGTCTTTGGGGACGAAAGATGTAACAGCTGCCAATCTTGCAAGAGTACATTTATTCCTTTTGCATATCTGATTTCATTGACTACTAATTAAAGTCAGCTATTGGATAGATACTAGTTGTATAACAAATGTTAGTGGGCTCAGAAGAGTGGGAAGGAAGCACTTTGCAGATGTGCTAATATGTCGGATATATTGCATATATGTGATACCAGATGTTCAATCATTAAAAAAACTTGCAAGGTATTTTTTACTTTTAGCCCCTGGAAAGAATTGAAATTTACAGTAGGTAAACCAGGACAATATTGCACACAAACTAAATTGTGATCTATTGTAATAAATAGTAAGGATCTAAACATTTTCATTGGTCCTCCATCTTTATCAAGCAATTGTAATCATATATTAGATATCAGTGGTTGTTGGTAAATTATCAACTTTATCTTTGAATATTATTTCCCTTGTTGGACTACTTGTTTCAGAACATGTCTAATATATAGATTAAATATGTATTAACTTACTGAGGTCTATTTCTGATGCACAGGATTGACTTATTTTTCTCAATTTGTTATTTTCATTTGTATATGTTTGAAATACAGAACATTTATATTCAACTTTGGATATTGGTACACAGAATTTCTTAATCATTCCTAATTTAATGCCACTATTGTTTTCTAGCTATCTTCTCTCCATAGCATTACATATATACTTTTTTCCCAATATTTGCTAATATGTGTGTGTGTGTGTGTGTGTGTGTGTGTGTGTGTGTGTGTGTGTGTAATATACAATAGTTAACGTGAGCTCAAGGATTTTGTGCACTTTTTAATAACTTGCTGAATTCTATTTGCCAATATATTTTTGAGAATTTTTGCATCTATATTCACTAAGGAAATCTGTGTATAGTTTTCCTGGTTAAGTCTTTGGTTTTGGTGTCAGGGTAATTCCAAAAATGAGTTTGGTAACTTTCCTTCTCTTTCAGCTTCATGGAACAGTTTGAGAAATATCAGTGTTGGTTCTTCTCTGAAATACTGGTAAAACTCTTCTGTGAAGCGATTCAGTCCTGGACTTTTCTTTATTACTGCCTCACTTTCTATGTTTGTTATGAGTCTCTTCAGGTTTTTTACGTCTTCTTGATTCAATTTTGGTAATATTGTATGTGTCTAGAAATGTATCTACTTTCTTCAAGCTCTCAATTTGTTGGAGAATAAATTTTCAAAATAGTTTCTATGGTTCTTTGAATTTCAGTAGTATCCGATGTGATTTCACCCTTCAATTTCTAGTTATATTGATATGGGTTAATTCTTTTATTCTTTTTTCAGTTTTTTGATTTCTGTCTGATCCTTACATTTTTTTCTTGTACTACGTTTTTATTTAGATTCTTTCGTGTTACATCACAAAACTGTTTCTGTGGGATTGCTCTGGTTTTTGTTTGTTTTGTTTGTTTTGATTGCACATTTATAGCTATGAATTTTCCTCTTAGGATTGCTTTCACTTTCATGTATTATTGTATGATGTGCTTCCTCCATAATTTAACTCTTAGAAATTTTTAATTTTGTCCCTCCCTTCTTCCGTGACTTATGTAGTAAGTTGTTTAGTCTTCATGTGCTTGAATGGTTTCTACAGCTTCTTTTGCTGGTGATTTCCAATTTTCTTCCACTGTGATATGAACGTAAGCTTGGAATTATTTCACTTCCTTTATACTTACTTAAACATGCCTTATGGACTATAATAAGGTCTATTTTGGCAAAGATCCCATATGAAAGTATATTCTGTTGATGTTGGGCAGAACATTCTATAGATTTCTCTTAAGTCCAATTTTTCCAATTTTTCTAGAGAATGATTTAAGTGTAGTATTTCTTCATTGATTTTTCTGTGTCATTACCTATCTATCTGTGATTGTGGAGTATTGAAGTCCCCTAATATGACTGTGCTCTCGACTCTATCTTTGTATCTGTTTTATAGACCTGAGTCAGAAGAGGATTTGTAAGACACATCAGTATATTACCCACAGCATCACTGCTTGCACCTTTTGCTTACAACCATTTTCAGCAATGACAATGTAGTCATACTGCTTAATCAGACATCACAAACTTTTTTTCTTTAATCTCACCCTAAGTGAAATACTCTGTCCTGATCTTCAGGTAAGGAAAATGACTCTTCATTCTTCTGTCGTCCCCCTCATCACCTTTATACTCTTTTATTATCATTGTGTCAGAAACTCATGTGGCCTTTACTGTGCTCTAATAATATTTTTGCTTAGAGAGATATATAGCATCATTAATCTACACATACCTTAAATATACATAGTATTTATATATGTTAACTATGGTCTTACCTATTACATTGCTTAAGCAGAGGGGTGGGCAAACAGTTGTACTTCTTCGAACTGTCACAGGCAAGGAATTTAGTGATGGATTAAAAAATTCTTTGCTCAATAACTACAATAAATTTATGTTTAGACAGATAGTACAATGATACAACATAATGAATAAATAAATAAACAGAACATTTTAAAAGCAACCAGACCCAAAGGGTATTATTAGCTGTAAAGGGATGGGAACTGGAATAATAGCAGATCTCTCAAATGCAATAAAATAAAATCTTAACGGAAATAACTCAGTCTAAAATCTGTAACTAAAGCACCTTTCGAGAATAAGAATATTCAGACATTTAAAGCAAAATTTGAGAATATAGAAATAAATCAGAAGAGATTCTAATTTTTTTTTACTTCTGCAGAAGTCAAAGAATGCCTGTAATCTGTTTTGTAACTTAACTACTGACAGAATAAACGGCACATGTTCAAATTCCAATTGAGCTGAAAGCAAAGAATAATATAAATTGAATTTAATCAACTTAATAAAAACAAAAAAGACAAAAATAACAGTAAAAAGTTATTAAGAATAAAAAATTCAAGAGATATATGTAAATATAAATGATTATGATAACGAGTTAGTGTCATGTTAACAGACTAATAATAATACATAAATTAAATATAGTTATATAATGAAAACAAAGCATTGTAAGGATAGGAAAAAGAAAAGTTATATCCAATAAACAACAAGAAAAGAAACCTAAAAGAAGATTAGGTCCATAAATATTATTTGGGAAGACCATGAATATTTTTCACATTTGAACTAATACAGATTCACTAACAAAGTCTTAGAGTACATTAAATAAAATTTAAAATGAGAGATTAAAAACAAATTAACTTTTACATATTTTGTGCTAAATATGACTAAAGTATCTCCCAAAATTTACCAAATGATTACAAATTGGCAAATATCTATGTTCGAGCTTTTAAATTCATAGGCATGCTATGTACTCTGAAATTAACGAATAATTTTTAAGTACACATGGGCAATTCGCAGATTGACCACGAACAAAACCTCAGTGGATCAGGATACAAGGAACATAATGCAACACATGCAACACATTGAGATATCAATATATATGTGCTAAAAAAGTACTTCTACAATATATATTTTTTATAATGAAGGGAAAGTTATAAATATAGAAAGAATAGTGACTCCTGTCTTTCTTTCTCCGGTCCAGCCATTACATCTAAGCTAGAGATTCACAAACCCAAAGGCCTATTCTATTACTTACCTATCCTTTGACTGTGGACTTAGTTGTGTGACTGTGTGACTCTGATTCATTGGTTTTGGCTTGTTAATTAACATGATATGAACAGGAGCTTGAAATTTGTATTCTTACTTGCTTGCTTACAATTCTACCTCTTGTCATCCACTAAAGGTGACTGACATGGAAGCCTGGCCTAGATCACTGAACACACAGTTTGGGCACCAGCTGAGCACAACCTGAATCAGACAAGCCCTGGATGACACACAGGTGCCTGAGTGAGAACTTGTGTATAATGTTAAGTTTTGTGGTAGCTTGTTTCAGTGTTAAAATGACAATGATTGAGTTTTAAAACAATCTACAAAAGAAATAGTCAAATTATATCAAAATTTTGTGATTTGTCTTATTTGAGAGTACCTGGTTTCCTTGGTTTAGATTGCACTATTGCTGTTGTCCCTGCCAACATCATCCATTTTTTAGATACTTTGCTTCTTTTTTTAATTGAACAAACATTCATTTGGCATCCTCAGTGTTTTCCAGATTTTATGATGGTTCCTGGGGATACAGAGAAATGGCGCCATCATCATTGGCCTCTAGGAGCTTATACATAATTGAATGGAACTAGCAACAAGCCAATAAAAAATCTCGTAATAGACTGTTATACCAAAACCTCTAAGAACAATCACCATGTCTATTTGACATGCAGCAAAATAGCTCTTGGGTGATCCGTGACTATGACTCCAAGCTTCCCCCTAGGTGGGAGTCAGCCCACACACATGAGAACTCAAGCCAGCCCCTGGTCCCCTCCTCAGTGTCTCTTCTATGGAACTGGCTCCATGACACTCAGCCTTCTGGTGACCTGATTTATTCAGAACAGAGCTGCAATATCAAGAATCAATTTTTTTAAAAAAAAATCTTCTGAATATATAAAATAAGTGTTCAAACTCCCATATACAAAGTTCACATATTTTACATAAAATATCTTCCCTGAAATTTTCAAACCAGAGAGCATTAATTTTTATCAGATGCAATCTCACAGCATGTGTCATGTATTTTCAGACAGAAGAGAGAATACAGGTAGAGACTGTATGAAATTTAGAATATGACAAAGGAATTGTGATATAGGCCACCTTATGAACTCAACATAGTTTTTAAAAGACTGGACTGTAATATAAAAAAAAAAAATCTGTGCTTTCCCTGAAAGTAAAACAGTTGTATTGTTGGTAGGATGGAGAACTGTAAATTTGTTTGATAGGAACAATTAGCTCCTACAAAGATTCTCTTGTTAATTACATGTAGAAGATTCATGATCTGAAAACCCACATTTTGCTTCAGTTTCCTCTCTCTCTCTCTCTCTCTCTCTCTCTCTCTCTCTCTGTCTGTCTGTCTCTCTCTCTCCCTCTTCCTCTCCCTTGCAGTTGAAACAAGGGCCTTCACACTGTTATACCCACAGCCCTTTTATGTATTTGTTTATTTGTTTATTTATTTTAATTTTGCAAGACAACCTCCCTAAATTGTGATCTTCTGCCTCGGTTTCCTAACGCGCTGAGATTACAGATGTGCACCATCGTGCCCACCCTAACCCTTATTTTTTCTTTCAGAGGCTGATGCTACATTGTCCTGAGACGTGTCCTATCCTCTGCTCCTTCCACCCTCCGAAGTGTACTTCCACATACACTTGATGTTGGTTCCCTTTGGGAAACCATTTATTTTTTTCTGATTAAATTTACTCATTTGCATGTTTGGAAAAAATGAAGTTTGCCTCGGAAAATTATGTTGAGGATTAGAAATCATATGTGCAAAATTTCTACCATGGTACATAATGCGAGGAGATGAATTAAATGTTTGAATAACAAAGTTTCTAAATATGATCTTTCTTATAATACAAGTTATTAAGTAGAACAGTTACCTCAAGTGTTTCTTCAACATAAAAGTAGGGGTTTTCTGTTGAGTATTCAACTTACATGTTTGAAGTTATCAAAGCTCTTCGGATAAATAATTCAATCATTGCGTTTAATTAATTCAATATGCAATATCTCCCAAAATGAATAATATTTGACTTTGTCAGTATCATCAAATCTGAGTATTTCTAGAACAACATACTGTTGTCAAATGCACAAGTTGAGGGACGCCAGAGAGTGGGACTTTTACCCTTCTATTCTTTGTTTCTAGATAAAGATCTGTCATCCTCAAACTTGCAAGGAAGATGCACATGTTGAGGAGAAAGGAGACTGGCATTTGTTGTAGTTTTTCTATCATCCAATGCAGGATATTTGGCCTGATTGGTTTTATTATCTCAACTCGACTGACTGCCATGCGTATTGAAGGCCTTAATTACAGAGATGGTCCACATGAGTCACAGTTGGTGAGAAAGAATACCATCATAGTCTCACAAACTCTTGCTTTCCTGAGCAAAGATATAAACTGATTGAGGGACATTGCACTGTAATTATGATGTCGTTTTAGGCATGATTGTAACTGTAACAGATTTGTCCTCTCTGACGACAATCTGCTCTTTGTTCATGAGACAAATTGGCTCATTTGTTCAGCAACTGATGCTTTTTTGTGCTGTCTTCATTTGCCGGATGACCAAAAACTCAGAAAAAAATGGGGCTGTTTCTATTTTACTCAGTAAATATTGAGAAAGTAAATGAATTTTTAAAGTTATTTTGGAGGTTGTTGGCACTGTGCACCCTTCAGAACTCTTAAGCTCTGTTTACAGGGTAAAAGACAAACAAGTTTTATGAAATGGTAATTTTTTTTAGGCTTGGGATGTGTCTTAAATACCAGTATGATAAAATAGAGCAATTGGAGCCAAACAGTTGATTTTCCAGTTGAGGGATATTCTTAAATGTCAACATTCCATAACTTAGCTTTTCAATTCATAAAAAGTAGATAGAAGTTTCCAACTGCTGAATGCTTGTCATGATAAACTTTGAAAATAATTTGTGTTAGATTTCTCACTGTGTTGTTAAAATGAAATTTCAAATTATTATCCTAAGTCTTCTCTCGAGTATGGCTTATAAATAGGACATAACACGTGAGGCATGCTGTCTCCACAAAATTCTCTCATTCCCAAATATTAAGTTCTTAAATCACACTCTTGTCATTTCAGTTAAACCAAAAGTAGTTTATAAGGTAATTACCTAACCACTACAAGAAATATCGGATCTGAAACAGTCACCATATTCTAGTCTCCCCAGTCCTGAAGTGTACACACACACGGGGGGACGGGAGGGGGGAGAGAGAGGGAGACACACAGAGAGAGAGAGAGAGAGAGAGAGAGAGAGAGAGAGAGAGAGAGAGAGAGAGAGAGCGCACCTGAGTCTGAAGTACCTTGGAGGTGCAGGGATGTCGAAATCATTTCTTTTTAGGTCAGTTTTTTCCACCATGGTAATTAGCTTTCAGTTCAGTATGCTGGCAGAGCCAGGTGTATTTCAGGACTTCAAGTCAGTACAGCCATATGGGTTATATATAGATTTTTTTCCCTAGAAATATCTATTTTTTCCACTTGACTCATTATTAGCCTACAAAATTCTTCTTGAAATAAAATGTTGCTTACTAGATATAAGTACAAAAATTTGGTCCTCTAATATTTTCCAAGATGACTATGAAAAATAGCTTACTTTTCGAATATGAGGAAATTAGGATTTTAACTGTTTTATGTCTGAAAGAAAACATTAATTTTCCAAAAGTTCAGCAGCATATAACAGTGTATTTGAAAATATTGGAAATGAAAATACATGTTGCAGTGCTCATTTAGCACAGAGATGAACATCTCTTCATGAGTCAACAAATCTCTAATCTTTTTGTTGCATTTCTTTGTCATTGGCTAATACAAGACCATTATTATTTTGAATAAGAACATTTATTTCATTTATACTTATCATGATAACTGATGTGGTTAAACATTTTGCATATATTTCTGATTAATTGATATATCTATTCATTTTGTTTCGATGTTTTCTGTGCTTTGCCAAACTTTCAGAACAGAAACATCTTATTTTGACAAGAGGTTTAATTGAGAATTCGTAGTGACAAAAAAAACTTGATTACTAAATTCTGCTAGATTTGGTTTATAATTTTATCTGTTTATCCATCTATATATTCATGCATTTGTATTCTTAAGAGATTTTATGTCAATTACCCATGTTGCATTATTAATTAGTAATTATTCTATGTTGCACACTACTATACTATTACTAATAATAATGTTGTGGGGCGATTTCACAAATTTTATAGAAGAACTGGTACTGTTTTAAAAGTATATCAATCAGATGATTTAATTACCAATCTATTTTTATTACATTTTCTCTTTAGATGTTACCTTTCCTCCAAGCTGTTTTGTGACTTAATGAAATGATTTAGATGAGGAAGATTAATATGTTAAGTACTGTATAGTCTCTCTGACTTGGACAACCCAGAACACAGACATTCTATAGAACCATATGAAGTGATAGCCGGAGTTGGGGGAAGGGACAGGGAGGGGGTGGGAGGGTCAAAAACAGGAAGCAACTGTAAAGTTGATATGATACATATGTGCATGAAATAACAAAATTTATTGTAAAAAGTATGTATTACATATGTATATTAATAAAAATAGTGTGAAAAAACTTGAAAATTTCACTGTGTTTTCTTATAATTTGGCAGTCTCATATCATTTCTCACTTAAAACACCTTAAAGGATGTCCAGATAAGTCCAAATAAATTGGAGCCCTTTAGCCTGTCTAATGAGGTACAGGCTGGTCTCCACCAGAAACTTCTGACTTCTTCTAGCATGATCCTCAGGCCCCACTCTGTTCCAGCTACAATGACTTCCTCTTTGCCTTTTAATTTATCAAGAATGTCAGTTCTACCCCCTAAAATGGCCGCCCATGACCACTGAGTCTAACACAGCCTTCCGTATACACCTTATCAGAGCAGCATACTTCATTTTTCTACCGCATTTTTTCAGGGGTGCTTTTCTCACAGTGACATCTGTCTATCATAACATTGCATCTGTTCCTCCAATACAGGATTTGGTCCATCTTTCTCACATTTTTATCTTCTTGTTTCAATGTAATCATTTGTTAATACTTGTTGAATTGTGAAATGAATAAATAAGTGTTAGTAGGTTTCAAGAGATCAAGCTGTCCCGGGGTTTGGTACTGACTATTTCAAGCAGCTGGTAGTCCCTTAATACAAATGGAAACGTACCTGATGTAAAAACTGTCGGTCTATGATTTGTCTGCTTTTTTGTGGCCTGTTTGTTGGTGGCCTCTTCGTTCAATGAGGAAGCAACATACACAAATGCATTCTCTCCAGCGTTAAGTATTCCACTACAGCAAAAATAGACAAGCCATGGAAACTAGTCCTGAAATCTTAACCAGGGCAAACTTCAAAGAAACCTGTAGTACAAATGCATGTAGCAATCTTGGGCACTTTTCTCCCCATAAGGACTGTTTTTAATCTATTCAAAAGTAAAAAGATTTACTTGTTTCTCTCATGGACCACTGACAAGATCCACAGACACCAGTTTTTCATTTGAAATGATGTTCTTACACTTCTCTAGTCTGAAAGTGGCTTGAACATGAGTTGTTATCCTGAGAATCAAGTTTTACCTTTGTACAAAGGAAGTTTGCCTGAGACAGACTGAAGACACCTGGATTGTCTCTAGGATTTGTTTGTGAGATTTTGCACCTAAGAAAAGACGACAAGGCTAGATTGCTTGCTTAGGAATTGCCAGGCCTGCATTCTACCTCCTAGTACCATGTGGTAGCTAAACATGATGGTGCGCACTTATAATCCCAGAATTCACACTCTGGAGAGTGTGGCAGAAGGACTGCTGTGAGTTACATAGTGAGTTCCAGACCAGCCTGGACTACAGAGAAAGACCTTGTCCCCTCTCTCAAAAATAAATAAATAAATAAATAAATAAATAGGCCATCATTTTTAAATTGGTTTGCAGTTTAAATAAACAACTCACTTTAGCACAAGTTCTCTTCATGCAATAATTTGTATACCACAATCTGAAAACAATTGCCCTTTATCTGAAGTCCTAATATATTTGGGAGTCCTATATTTCATGTGATAATCTCAACTAGGTTGTACTATTTAGGTAGGTTTTCTTCAATTGGCACGTTCACAAGATGGACCCTAGTTTTAAAGTACAAAATATTAGCATTCAGGTCTTGGTGCCATAGACTTCCTGCAAGTCAAAGAGAAGATTCACCAAACGCTTTAAATTTTAGGTATAATGGGTCTTTTGACCCTCTGTTCAGTAATGAATTAGGCCCAAGATATGAAACTAGGCATTTTTTAAAATTCTGCATTCAAGTTTTTTTCCACTAGCAGCACATATTATTTTCCTCAAAATCCTCTGTGACTCAATTTTAAAAATCATCTTCATTCATCTAAAATACTTCTATTTAGTCAGTTATTCAATGAAAACTTTGAAGTGTTTTAAGGTGATAGTCCAAGTGGGAAATAGTTTATGTTTCCTAAATAGCGTGCAGTATTCAATAACCTAGAAGAAACACAAACTACAGTCACACCAGGGAGCCGTCTCACTTATGTGAAGCAGGAAGTTGATGTTTTCACTTAGCCAACAGAACTTTTCATGCACTGAGGAAGCATAATTGTTACATGCTAGGTTTATTTTTAATGATTGTGTTCTTAGTTTGCCATTGTTCTCTGTTGATACTTAGTTCGAGGGGAAAAAAAGGACAGAACAGTGAGCTTTTGATATTTTGCAACTACATTTGACTATATGGTTGGGTACCTATCTCACCCTTGTGTCTTCTGTTTATGGTGGAGGGAAATAAGCGACCAAGCTTAGCCCTTATGCGTATTCTCCTAGTGATCTTAAGGTGGTAATTACTACTTCTTTTCCTTGTATAAACAACTTCTCTCTACTGGATCCTTTGCATGAGCCAAGAAGCATTTTAATTACTTGCCATAAAATAACTCTCCCAAGATCATCGTCAACCTCGGTTTCTGGCTTCCTGTTGCTCCTTCACAGCTCTACTCCCCCAGGCTTTTCTCAGTCCCTCCCTTCCTACTTCGCAACACTGGAAAGCTGTCCTCCTTCAGCCTTCGCCCCCCTGTGTTCCCCAAGATCAGAATATAGCATGCCCCGAAGAAAAATCCTCAGCTACTCTGGCAGATAGAACGATGAATAATAACGAGTGGTCCCCAGTGACGTTCATGTCTTTGTCTCTAAAATCTATGAATATGTTATGTGACAGAAGAAAGTTGATTTGAGCTGGCTCTTCGGGAAAGTTTAAATGGAATGATTCTCCTGGATTGTCCAGGAGGATCCCACATAATTAATGCCCTGAAAAGGGGAAAAGGAAGGCAGAAGAGATGAAAGACAGACGGCCGTGTGAGCAGAATGCAGACAGATGTTGGCTCTGAAGGTGTAGGAAAGGACCGTGAGGTGAAAGATGCAGTAACTGTAGAAACTGGAAATGCAAAGACAGCCTACCCAGAGCCTTCAGGAGTAAATGCGACCCTGCCCAGGCCCTGATTTTGCCCCAGTGGGACATGTTCTGGAATTATGTCTGACAAAACTGTAAGCATACATGCATATCTTTAAATGTGTGTGTGTGTGTGTGTGTGTGTGTGTGTGTGTGTGTGTGTGTGTTGCTATATGTGTACTTTGTGAAACGTTTAGCCCATGTCATATTTCTTATTGAGTTCTCCCTATATAAATAGAATTGTTTGTCTATCAGTCCCTCTCAGGCAAATCACAGTCACTTCAAAATAAATATGAAGGCTAGAATATAGCTTTCCTGGTAGAATGCATGCCTAGCATGCATAAAGCTCTGGGTGCAGGTTCCCGTACACACACACACACACACACACACACACACACACACACACACACACACACACACACACGTGTAAAATAATAACAAATAGAGTCAAAATTTAAATAATTGCCTGTTTTTCTAAACTTGATCGTTTTAGAGCACCTTCTTGTTCAGTAAATGGAGCTATTAGCCACTTAGTTATGTGGCACTTAAAAGTTACCTTTGACCCCATTTCTTCGTGTCTGACACCAACTGACTATTTTCCACCTGCTTTTCTTGCTAAATATTTAAAATATACCCTCGGCTCACTAGGCTCACTATCTTCGCTGCCACCCCTCTGATCATATTGATTCCCCATCTCTCTGTGACAAAGTAACACAATTTAGCAGCTTAACCCGCCCACTCTTTTCAGCCATAGTTCTGCAGGTCAGAAGTCCAGTAGGGTGAGGCTATGTCCTCTAATCAGGCATCAATAAAGATATCAGCTAGCTGCATAGTCGCCTGGAGCTAAGATTTCCTTATGAGATAATTTGTTTATAAGGTTTAGCTTCTTGAGATAACAGCTCCAGAGACCCAAGTTCCTTGCTACAGTGTGCCCGTGGGGGATGTTTTCACCTACTGGAGGCCACTCATACTCCTTGCCTATAATCTCCTCCCTCTCTAAGTCTGCAACATGCAGTAAATTTTTCTTCTGCTGTGAATCTCTCCAACCTTCTTTCCCCTACTAGCTAGAGAAAGCTTCCCAAGCTCTGTTAAGCAGTCGTGGATCAGACCCACGCCAATGGCTTTCCTTTCTTAAGGTCAACTGTGCCTGTGCTATAACATATCAATGATATGATATTTTATATTCATATATTTTGAACTTATTTGGATACCATTTTTAAAAATCTACCTACTTCATTAGCCCAAGCTCCAATCATCACCCTCAGGACTTTGAATTGACTTCCTAACTCAATTACCCAAATCCACATTTCCCCATTCTCGTCTCTTTACACAGAACCACAGTGATTATTATTACGCGAAATCACATACCTGGCCACGTGCCCACAAGCCCTGGGTTCCGCTCTGGCCTAGGGTAGCCATTCTGGATTTCTCCACAGTCTCATGTCTGTGAGTCCCAGGGCTTTCACGGGAGATCGGAACAGAAGCTTTGAGCAGCTATCAAGAAGATTTCATAGCAGTTTCAATCATTATTTTAGATGAAACTAAAAACACCTTAGCTGCTTTGTTTGTACATATATATATATTTAAAAGTTCATGTTTTAGCGATTTATTACTTTTTTCATTAAAGTATTTTAGCACAAAAAGGGAAACAAACAGGTTTTATTTTTTTGCCACTGAACATTGGAGAAACACCAGACTAGGAGTCCGTGCAAAGTGTGGCCTCTACTTTTCAGCCTTATCTCATGTCTCTGCTTCCCACTGTATAAATGCTGGCCGACGTGACCTTGGCACCAGCCAGCGCTCCTTTGCCCACAGCACTGTGCTTTGCCTATAGCACCACTAGGCTATGTTTCCACACCACATCCTCTCTTTACAACAGGCAGCTCCTGTGTGTACCTATCACTATCTTAGTGTTTATTTACATGTACTCAGAACTTTTAATTGTCTATTTCTCTACAGAGATGACATCTTCATGACATCATATGGTCAGTCTTCCAGCTGAAGATCATATCCCCAGTGTCTCACACAGTGTCTGACACTTAATGGGTGCAAGAATAAATGTACATAATTCCCATTATTGAAATTCACATAATACATTACCCAGTTATTAGCTTTTTAGTCTTACTCATGTTAGTTAAGTCTCATAAGGGTCTTTGGAATACTATTACCAGTTTTATAAGATGGATATAGGAATAGAAATGTGTGCAAACAACTCATTTGAAATCTTCAAAATGAGACAATTAATGAGCTGTCATGAGGTGTGTCTCTTACACACAGCTAAGATAGAAGAGGGAAATGTACCACAGATCTGAAGGTCCTTTGGAAATATATTCTATCTATGTTTGTAAAGTAAGTATCCTTAAATTTACTGTAAAAGAATACTTGCACAAATATTCCAATATAATGTAGGAAGATGTTTATCCTAACAGTATTTCTAGACATAAAATAACACTCTACAATAAAACCTAAAAAAGACTGTGCATTCTCACGTGGAAAAGGCTGCCTGGAAGCATAACCATGTTGGCACAATTGTTTAAAATGGTCTAGATATTTCTTTGTTATTGAAAAGGAATGAGGCTGAACATTGGTGAACTGATTCTGATACATCTTGTGACTGAATGACAATTCTTAGATATGTAGACATGTGGTGCTGAGAATGGGATGTGGCCTTAAATTCAGAGTATGCAAGTGTACACCAAGGCTGAAGATTTAGAGGCTTAAACAGACAGTCACCATGATAGAGCATGAAATTGAAACAGTAGATCAAGATTTACACTAAAGTTGGTGGTTCTGGAGCAAGATACTTAGCCCTATTGACATAAATTAATGATTCTGTCCCACAAGAGATGACCTCTCTGAAGTCTCAGCAGAGAATCCTAAGATCTTCCCTTTCTGACAGCCGGTATGCCAACAGCCCACTCAAAGGCAGATGCTTTAGAGATGGTGAACAATTTGGAATGTCAATGAAAGACTATTTCTTGAGTTCTGAAATAATCGCAAAAGCAAAGATGGACTCTATGGATTTAGTAGAGATCTAGAGCTCTTTATTAATTGTGAGGAGTTTCCAAAATAGAAACACTAATTTGCCTGTGAACCTAGGCACAAAGTAGTTTGAGTGATTAGTTGGAATAGAGAAGAGATACAAATGAATATATACAAACTTACCATTGGATCATACCACTCATTTTATATATATATATATATATATATATATATATATATATATATATATATATAGCATAGCAAAGAGTCCGCACAGTTTTTAAATAAGAAAGTAAGAAGATGTGGTGTTTTGAAAAGTTTCTCTCATAATTCATCTAGATTAGAAAGTAATATACTAAAGATAAATAAATACTCTTCATGAAGATCTATTTAGTCAATTCATGAAGATCATTGTAGGGAATAGAAAACAAAGGAGGAGGAAAGAGGAAGTCTTTCTTTCTGTCTTTCTTTTTTTCTTTTTCTGAGAAAGGGCTCTCCCTTTCAGTCCAGGCTGGTCCTGATTTCACTATGAAGCCCAGGCTCGCCTTGAACTCACTGCAAAAATTCTGCCTCAGTCTCTGAGAGATATATTGCAAATGACATTCTAAGAACCACTCAAACAGCAATTCTCTCTCTGAAAGAGCTGAATCATAGAAGTGGAACCAGGTGGCTACATAATGTAACCTCTCATCCTCAGAGAACTTTTTGGGTTTTCAGAAACATCAGAATCAAACCCAATGGAAGAAATAGGGACACACTGGCCAATTCACACTCAGCCTGAAAACATTTACAATAAAATTTCTGTAACTTTATAGTAGCTTCTGAACTTCTTTAATTGAGTGATATTACTAAAGCTACCTAGGAGGTGATTTGGAAGCTGTGCTATCTAGGAAAGGTGCATTTCAGTTACATTCAGACCACAGGAAAACATTTAGTCCAAAGTAGAAGAAATACAGCATTTTAAAAAACACCAAGTGCTGAAGTAAGTTAATAAAGGGAATGTGAAATACAAATTTGAAATGAATAATAGAAAACAGATTTAACAAAACCAAATGCTTATTATGTGCCAAACATGCCACAGAGTATTTTATGCATATTGCCTCAGTTTAAAACCCTTATATGGCTTCTGAGGACAGTACTGTTATTAACTGAGAGATGGAGCAACTGAAGGGTGGCCACATGCCTACATAAGTGGTTGGACCAAGTCTTGGGTTCAGGAATCCCTGTAAAAAGTGGTAGAGAAAAAGGTTGTCCATCAAGAATTCAGTGGGAAACTAGAACTTGGAAATTTGACTCAATAAAACATGGAAGGTCTGGGGGAAATGTGAGTGTTCCGAGAGAATGCGAACATCTGGGGAGGAGGAACACTGAGTTTGGAAGTTCGTAAGGTGGCATGGCCATGGGGCCCTAACAGTCTCTTTAAATTTGACTTTCATATTCCACTGCCTTGGGCTTTATTGGCAACAAAGAACTCGTTTGTTATTTTTAGTGGAAGAAATTTCCAGGGGCTCTGGGAAATAAAGCTGCAGTTCCCCAACATCTGCACAATCTGTCGGAAACGGCAGGGACTGTTCTTACCCTTGAAGACTCTCAACACTGCCAGGAATGCGCGTCTAAGGATATTTTTGCAGTGAGCCTTTGATATCCTATGTTAGTCTTTGATTATAATTTTTGTTATAATTATATTAGTTTGAGCACCTTAGGGGAATGCGGTACTATCAATAATTCCTAATAGAACAAGAATTGAAGCTATTCTTATTCATTTTTTCCATTCAGCGGTTTTATGTGTTTTAGAATTTAAAATATCAATGACTAAATAGTATTTTAGGTAAAGAAAGAAGATGAGTCAATGTTTATTTAAGATGAAAGCGTTTTATAAAGGAAATAATGGCCATGAAATTTAATCAAATTATGATTCAGTTTCAATATAATATTTTCAATAATGCCAAACTATGTTTAAAATGAAAGCTTGCATTTATATTGCATTTATATTGCATTATTATTCTTCATTTTAAATAATTTTGATTTAACATTCTTCAACATAAGGGAATTTAGGAGAGTATTTTGTTAGATTTATCTCCATGTCATAAAATAATAACGAATTTTAAACAAATAGAAATATTTGTATGAAATCCTATAATGATTCTGTCTTATTTGAGGGCACATAATGTTCATTTGTCAACAATAGAGTTAATTTGTAGATTCAAGCAATGTGAACACACCACAATACTGTGTAGGCTAAATAGACAATTTTGTAAATTAAACAACTGGAAGAGAACAACCATTTTGGTATGATGCACTCCAAAATGCAGACTTTTGTAAAAAAAAAAAGTACATAACACATATTAGCTCATTCAGTCATAGAAAAATAGATTCTAATAAAGAGTATGAAATATAATCACACAAGCAAGGAATACAGGACTGTTAATGTACAGAGAGACAGGAGAAGAGAAAAGGAAAGACAAAACAGAGAGAGCTGTCTCATGAAGATCGCTGTAATTTACAGACAGGTTATCAGGTTGAGTCTTCTGCAGTTGAGAGGTTGGTAATTTAAAGCTTTGAATATCAAGACATTTTGACACCTTAAAGCATCTAGAAATTCAGACTATGCTACAGAAATCTTGACAGACTGAAAAAATCTTTCTTTAAGACAGATTAATTTCAGAAAATAGAATCTCAAATGACACTTATTTAAAATCTTTAATCTTATCCTCTATATGTCATTACATTATTTTTGACAAAAATGCCCTAAATTACCCTTTAGGAATAAAAAAATCATTAGTTTATAACTTTCAAAACTCAAAATTGTATATTTATCTAAAAGGATTTTTTCTAAAAAATGGAAACAAAATATAAAATTGAAGAAAAACAAAAATTTGACTTTGAAAAAGGAATTTTTCAGTCAATATTTTTATGTCATTTCTAATAATTCTCCATAAGATTCAAGTATTCGTACTCTGTTTTCCAACTATTTTCATAAACTGAGGTAGAAAACGGAATTTACAAATTATGGGTATCATCCTCAGAGATGAAAAACATTCCTGCAGTGTCTAAAATTTCCTAAATTTGCACTTAGATGATCATAAGCCCTTTTAGAGGAATGGAAATGAAAGAGCCAGACAATTATACTATTAAATATAATAATTATGGGGAAAAATAAATAACTAAACAAAAAATTAAAAATACAAAATATATGGTGCAATTGCACTACATATCATGTAAAATGTTATCACTATAAGCAATTTAATTCTGAGAAATATTTGTTTACATATTGTCATCATTTTATTAAAATAGATTTTCTCTGCATATATCATGGACTTTTTAACAATTGTTTACCTCTAACCATCATTCCCTTAACCTTGTGCTACACTATCATCCATTCATGAATTTAAAATGATTCACTGGTGTTTTACCCCCCAGAAACCACAGCTATCTTGAGTTCATTCTACTTTTTGTAGTGTTACCTTGGATTTTTTTCATCACCTCATAAATTAAATATTAGAATATAAAAATCTGGAAAAAATTGATACTTAATTTGATATTACTAAGAAGACAAATATGAACTTTGTGAGTCTTCGTGTTATATGTTTATAAAATTTTAACTTACAGTATCAATAACTAAAGAGAATGATTGTTAAGTTTCATATTTTTTTCTCTTAATGAAATAACAAATTGTTTTTCAAACTAGCTGAATCATCGCCATTCCTACCCACAAAGGGATCCAGTTTCTCTAAACGCTAATGTTCATTTGGTACACTCATTGCTCTCTAACTGTTCTGATAGGGAGTAGTAATAGCATTTCTCAGTCTTAAGTTACAATTTTTCTGATGGGTAACGTGGCCACACTGCTTTTCAAGGGTTTATTCGCCATCTGTGTGTCTTCTTAGTGAAATGCCTGTTTATGTCATTTGATCACGTGCTAATTGAATTTTTTTTCCTATGGAGCTTTTTAAGGTTTTTTTTTTTTAATATATCCTCCTTACCAGATCTTTGCTGCGTTTAGAGCTTGCTAATCGTTCTGCCGGTATTCAGCTTGTCTTCATGCTCTTGACAGGGCTTTTCCTGAAATACCGTTGAATTGATTTTTGCATTTTAATTGCAAGCGGACGCTGTATTTGATGTCATGCTTTTGTTGCACTGGTTGACCTGAACATGACACTTGTCTTCGGTAATCTGTTAACATGGTGAGTTATAATGACTGACTTTAAAACACTAAAACATCCTCACACCAAAGAGGTCACCCTAATTAGTCATGACTGCTATTTTATACATTGGCTTATAAAATTCTTTTTATACATTTTATTTACTATGTGGGGCTTTCTATTTATTGAAAAAAATGTAAATATAATTTCATACATTCTTAATATATCAAATATTTCATCTAGGATTGCCATGTCTATATTCATGAGAAATACAAATATATAGTCTGTGGCTGTGTGTGCAGTTGTCATAGGTGTTTTGCATTAGCATCAAGATAATACTAATTGCATAATATTAAGTGAGAATGGTCCCTCTCCCCTGGACCCCTATTATCCTCACCCAACAGGGACAAATGCACTCCCAGCACTCTGCAGACTCCGCAGGAAGCCTGGGCACCCAGCACGAATGAGTGCTGACCGTCCCTTCCAGGGTTGTACCAATTTAGCACTGGATGAGAGTCATAAATTTCATTACCAAGTAGAAAAATATCTAACCAAAGACACACAAAAACCCCTGAAGAAAATAAAAAATTGTTGAAATATGTTCAAAAGAGCATATATTAATTTTTAGAGAAAATGTAAAAGATTCACCTATAGACAAAAAATAAAGTAGAAGCCGAAAGATTTTTTAAAACTAAGGGCAAAAGGAACAGTACAGCAATTTTAGCGCTTGCCTAGCAAGCGCAAGGCCCTGAGTTCAATTCCCCAGCACCACAGAAGCTGCCATGATGGCGCACACCTGTAATCCTAGTATTCAGGAGGCTGGAGCAGGAGGATTATCAGGAGTTGGAGGCCAGCCTGTGCTACATGGTGAGTTCAGGGCCAGCCTAGAATATAAATGGAGACTCTGTCTCAACAAATTTTTTTAAAAACTAAAAAGTTTGTATTTTTCTTAATATTTTTCTGTTCAGAATAAATGCTCATGATCTCTTACATGAATTAGTCAAATTAATGTTTCATGAATAGATGGGATATACTATCCCCCGAATACATAGTACAGGTTAGAGTGCTCAGTTAAATTAGTTTAAAGAACCTGACTCTTTTCACAGATTATTGATTAAAGCAGAAATAATCAGCCTTCAAAAATGAGTAAAAATGAGACAATGAAGAAACTACATAGATATATCTCAGTTAAGAGGCAAAACATGGAATGAAATCAGATGGGCTTGACTTCAGATCATCTTCAAAATCATAAAAGTTGTTATTCTTGACTTGCAGAATGATAAAGTTTTAATGAACTACCATGTATGCAGTGGGTGGCACAGGGGCTGAGATATAGTGGGCGTCCATTAAGTGGTAGCAATGAATAACATAAATAGCACCAATTAACTGTGAAACAAACATCCATCCACTTGAAGGATAAGAGAATTTAAATGATCCTATAAAAGGTAAAAAGATACTATCACAATCCCATATCTACTCTCAGTTATATTATTCTCCTCTATAGCTTAGAATACCAAGAAAGAAGTTAACAGAGTAAACACAGTATCTCTTGACTTCACTTTTCACATAAGCTCAAACATTGTTACAACTCTTCTACATGCCAAAACAATGGAAAATACATTGTCCTTCAGAGGAAGGTGACATTCTTTCGTCAAAATTTACTTAAAGAAAAATTGAGGAAGATGACATACTTTCATTAAATTATATATTAAGAAAAATTGATAGAAAGTATGCAGTAATTTTCTATGGCAATTCTTCATTTGAGATATTCAGGGAGATATGATACTGTTTTTTCAATATTACCAAATTTAAGAAATAAAATTGTCTGTAGTTGGGAGGCTGAGACAGGAGGATTGTTATGAGTCCAAGGCCAGCCTGGGCTACATAGTGAGTTCAGAATCAGCCTGGACTAGAGAGTGAGACTCTGACTGAAAAAACAAAACTAAACAAAATTTTCTGTGCATAAAATGATTACACTTACTATTATTTTTAGAAAGCCATTTATTCAAATATGGGAAACTATGACCCAGAAATATTTTAATAAGTTAAGATTTTAAGTTTTGCACTTTCAGGGGCTGGAGTAATGACTCAGCAGTTAAAGCACATGCCTAGCAAGCACTAAGTGAAGCTCTAAGTACCTGAGTTCTATTCCCCAGCACCATGTAAGCTGGGCTAGTGGTGGACTTCTTTAATCGCAGCACTCAGGAGGCTGAGGCAGGGGGATTGCCTTGAGTCCAAGCCTAGCCTGGGCTCTACAGTGAGTTCAGGACCAGTCTGGGCTGCAGAGTGAGACCCTCTCTCAAAATTCACTAATTAATTTTGCACATTATATTCATGTAATAACATCAAAAAATAACAACTTCTAAAGATACTGTGAAGCTAATGCAAACTTATTCATAAAATATATAGAATTTTTATTAAAGAAAATTTCACATTATTTTACATGTAGTTAAACAAAATGTCAGCTACAATTTTATGCAAATATTACCTATTGTTATTAATTTATTAAATGAAAACCTAGTAACATAAGGTGAGCAAAAATGATCTTGTTTTGCCATGGAGATTTCAGTTGTCTCTTTCAATTCACATTTATGGGTAGGATTTGACATTTAGGGTGTGTAACAATGATAAATTAGCATTCTTTTTCACCTGTACATTTGTAAATGTATATGTACAACTAAACATGTATATACCATATACAGGTATATACAACTATACACATGTATATTGTACATATCTATGCATATTTTATAAAAACCAACATGATAAAGGAGTAATATTTATCACTGATTTTTCTCTCGGTCACAGTTTCTATGGAAACGTGACAGCTAAAAGCAGGATATACAATTTGAACTCTTTTACAACAGCATTGGTATAATTTTTCCACTTTTTCTCTGACAAAGAAAATAGCACTGCTAGTATTGAAGTTTTCAAAGTTATGTTTTCATGATCCAAATTAATGACTCACTTAATAAGCAACTACTTTCTAACACAAATTCAATATTTTATTAAAGTGGATTTATTTTAAGTTCCTCTTTGAACATTCTATTAAGTCATTCATAATATAATGCTCTTGAATTATAGCCTGTGGATAACACCAAATACACATGGAACTGCCTGCTACTGGTTCCTGCAAAGTGTGTTCAGCTACTATCTTTTGAACTCAAAGGTTTCAATAGTGAACACTTCACAGAATTTTTAATAGTTATTTAAAATAACACCACTTTTAAAGATTTAAAAATAGTTCCAAGGAAAAGTACATAACAAAACATAAGAGGTTCCAATGAATCTGTGGTTTTGTGAGAAGTTCAAGAATTGAGTGTATTAAATATTTTATTTGCCGCTTGCCATAACATAAAATATGATATTTGTCATACTTTCAAAAATACACTATCAAATCTCACCAAGTTATATGCATTAAGTACATGCAATTCTCCATACATCAATGACACCTCAATAAAGCATACAAAAGAATTGCAGTCCTATAAGAAAATTTAGCATTAAAACTCAAATTCATTTATTTTTCATTCAGATTAATAAATTATTGTGATATTTTGCTTTATAGGTAGTCTTGAGATTCCTAGGAACTTTCTGTTTTTTCAATTATTTTTAGATAATTTATGTTGTTTTTAAAATATAATAAATATCTCATATATATGCTGGATGTCAATTGTACATCAAGCATTACTGAATTCATTTAAAGTATGTCCTTTCATTTTCAGTGTCAATCGGATGTCAGAAATTACTTCATTCATTTAATGTATGACATTTCCTTTTTAATTCAATAATGAGATAGGAGCTATCTTACTCTTGCAAGTCTTTTATACATAATATATGCTTTGTGAACTATTTTATATAAAACATTTGCTTTGGTCTGTGGGCTCTGGAATCAACAGGGCCTGGAGGGGAATGGTCTGCGGTGTCATGCCTGAATACACTTTCACACAGGCAATTTCAGCAAAGGCTTGAACCTCAGGTAACTTATTTTAGCATAACCTTCAGGACTGTCTAAAAATGAAAGCACCTCTTTCTTTTCTTCACATCTTTTTACCTACGCCATTTTCAAAAGGCGATTTCTCCTTGTCCCGGGATATGACGTGGTATCTCACTCTGTTAGGGTATCATTATGGATTATAAGACTACAGGACTGCAGAGCCCAGGTGGGTCCTCAGGACAGTGTCTCACAGCTCACGCAGCACTGCCATCTGGCCCCGCTCATCTTCTTATCTCTCTTAGCGTATGGAGCTGACCTCGTTGAATTCCCATTCTTCCACTACTTATGTCACCAACTAACTGCCTGAATCTTTGTCTGTTAATAGGCTGAAGCAGTCACATCTTGACTTGCTTGTTTGGTATGTCTCAGTTTCCCACTGTCACGTCACCCGTGTAGGTTATGCCATGCTATGACTAAGTGTAATAATTATTTCAAATGATTATTGTGAGATTCAATGAGTTTACCCATGTGAAAAACTCCAAGGAATATCCAGTGCTCTGTCTATTTTATTGATTAATATTATACTTCTATTTGTCCAAGGTCGTGTGGCCAATTAGTAGCAAAGGAGAAATTCAGTCCCAGGTTCTTTGAGGGTGAAAGCCGCTCTCCTACCAGTCCCTCAACACATCGCAATCTTCAGAACTTGGCACAGTGGTCTCTCACCTCAAGCTTCTCTGTCGAAATCTGCAAGTCTTCTTTGGAATGGGATTTGGAATTTAAGTTTGAGGAATATTTAAGATATTATTAACTATCTAATGATTTGCTGTGGGGGAAAAAATCTTCCCCAAACTTAATGATTTTGAAATCCATAAATAACCTCTGTGAGAATTGCTTGATCTGGGTACTTAGAGCTCAGAGTTTCATGAAGCTGCAAATGCTAGCTGGGTTTGTGGTCATCAGGCAGCTGGCCTGATCTGGAAAATCCACGCTCAAAGTGGACTGTTCACATGGCTATCGAGAAAATGTCAGGTGTTTGCAGGATGCCTCTGTCCCCCCGAGACTTGGATCTCTCCACAGGTTACTTGAACGGTGTCTTTATGATACAGCTAATGCCTTCTTCTAAAGCCGGCAGTACAGATGGTGGCCATGCTGTGTAATGATTCAGGTTAAATGTCACAGAGCATCATCTCCATGGTGTTCTATTCAGCAGAAACGGGTCGCTAAGTGTGGCACACATTCAGGGAAAGGGTATTGATGTGCTTCCCTTTAAATAGAGGGATGTCAAACAATCTGGGAGTGTATTTAGAAATCGCCACAGATATGTCAGCTTTGGTGCATTCCATTAAAAAGTGCTGTTGTTTAATGTGATTGTTAGAGATTTTCTATTTCAGAGTATGCTGCTGGTTGTGGTTCAATTTAAAGATCAGCTTATAGATTTGATAGAACTATAGTTTGCTTTCACAAGTATTTCACTATTTAGAAGTTTTACTATATGAAAGATGATCATATTTTTTCTCATTTGGATGGTGTGGTGTGGACAGAAATATGCTTTGATTGTTTTTACAACAATGTTATTTCATGAAAAAATATTTATTCATTTGTATGAACAGGGTCTGGAAACTACAACTAACGAGCCAAATCTTGCTTGCTACCCACTTCTGACTGACTATAAACAAAAGCAAATTAGTGTATGGATGCTCTCCACAAAAAGGCAGGAGATGCTTCTTCTTGGCTCAGATATGTTCACTTCCTAATGCTCACAACACCATGCCATAGGCTTGGTAAGTTATAACGAAGTTGCCCTTGGCTCACAGTGCTTGTACCACAGTCAAGGAGCTGCATCCAGAGGTGACAGCCTTCTTGTTAGCAGAGTGTTGAGATGACGCAACCACATAGTGAAATACAGGGAGAGTACGTGTGTGTGTGTGTGTGTGTGTGTGTGTGTGTGTGTGTGTGTGTGTGTATGTGTGTGTGTGTGTGTGTTAGTGTCCCTTCCAGGCCATACGCCTTTCAAATATTCAATCTCAGGGCCTCAGTTCCAAATATTTTATGTGAGCTTCATCACAGTTGGATTAAGTTTCCACCTGTGAATAATTCAAAGGGAATTAAATTCCAACATATAAATTCCTGGGAGAACACACACAAGCCATATCCACCTGACAGTAACTCCATATTTATTGTCTGGCCTTTCATAGAAAAGTTTGAATAAATGAACCTCATTCAAGGAAACAAAGGATCTTAGGTATCACTTCACAGTCCAATGTCTTATGCATTTATAATGTGACATTTGAAGTTGTGAAGCTTCAGCTCATGTTTCTTGGCCGCGAGAGCTGTCACATTTCACATATGACCTGCTATCACTTACATAAACTGTCTAGCCAATTGTGTAAGAGTCAATAATGATTTACTTCAGTTTTTACATTGACATACAAAAAGATCTGTTCAATATAGCTGAGATGATTAATCACGATCATAAACTTGATTGGATTGAGAAACACCTAGGAAATTCGTAAAGACACTTCCGAGTCTATCTGCAAAGGTGTTTTTAGATACATGGGCATGCGGAACCACATCTGGAGGGGGAAGTCTGCCGTGAATGTAGGTGGCACCATTCAGCAGGCTAGAGAGCCGGATGGAACGAAAGCTGAAAGAGAAAGCCTGGCGGTGCATGATGTTACTCTGTTTCTGGTTGCCATGAGGTTAGGAGCTGGTCTCTGACACACCCTTCTGCGGTGATATTTCTGGCTGGCCAGGGGACTGAATGCAAAGGGGCAGTTTACTGTGGACTGAATCTTCTGAAAGAATAAGCCAAACGAATTTTTTCTTCATTCATTTTTCTTCATTTTCTTCATTAACTTTCTCAGGCATTTTGTCCCAACCAAAATATTAGCACAACAGTTAGAACACTGAAGAGCTCCGTCACAGCCTTCCCTAGCGCCAGCATCCCATAATGGTTCCCTGAAGCCGTTGTTTCTAATCCTTTTGGATGAATGAAAACTGGGAACCAATTTTGGGGGAAAGAAGTGATTTTTCTCCTCTCTGTGTTGGTCAGAGGGCTGGGATATGTGTGATTTTTCAGTGATTTCCTATGGCATTGTTTCCTCTCTCACAATAAAAAGAAGATAGTCACCATCCCAGGAATTAATAAATATTTATGTCAATATAAAAAATGTATTACTTTTGCTTCAGTTGGCTCAATAAACATCCTTCTCCTGTGATATGTAAGGCTGAATGCCAGTAACCAAGAATAAAATGTACTAGCTATCAAGACCACTCCCTTTACACTGAGCTACATTTCTAAACCACTTTTAGTTGTGATTTGGAGACAGGGTCTCACTAAGTAGTTCAGTTGTCCAGACTAGGCTTGAATCTATAATCTTCCTGCTCCATCCTCCCAGAGTGCTAGAATTATGGGCCCAACATAAAAATAATTTGTAAGTCTCAGCTTTCTAGGATCTTGATGTCTTATAGGTAGAAGATACACCTTAAGCACTAATTCTAACATAATACAGTATATGCTGCAGTACTCAAAGAATACTGCAAGAGTTCTGTGATCTTTGACCAAACTGATGAATACTGTGAGGTCACGACAAGCAGAATGGAGAGCTTTATAGAAGAGAAAGAAAGAGATCTGGGAACCTGTAGAAATGGAGTGAAAGACTCACTTAAGATTTGCCCAAATCTGCACACACGTGAATGCTCACAGTAGAGATTTAAACCAGAACAGAGGCCTTATGGGTCAGCATCAAGAAATTCATAAGTCCATGGTGCTCAGAAGGAGCTGGGGCTTGTAAGTTTTTTAAAGGCAAGTTTTATAATTTTGTCATTTTCAAAGAAACTGTGCCAAGAAAGGCAACAATAACAAGATGGCAGCACAAAGTAGAAGCATCACTGGTAGGAAATGAAATAGGTTAGATACGAACATTTTCTAGAGAGAATATACTTTTTATATTATGGCTGCTGCTAATGTGTTAATACACCTCAATCCCTTTAAATTCAACGTCAAAATTGAAAATATGGCTTTTTGAAAGTATCAACATTTTTTTATTGCTACCTTGTGTTTAGTGGGGCATATTTGATGGCTCAGATATTTATGAGATTTAGATTAAATGAAAGAAGGCCTTAGCTCTAGGGCCATGCTTCTATTTGCTGGCTGTGTGGTCCTCAGCTCAAATATTTCTGTGATCCCAGTGTCCCAGGTTTCACCTCTTATCTTACTCTCTCACTTAAGTGTGAGCTGGACCTAGCGACTTACTACTAACAAGTGGGATGTAATAAAAGTGACGAGACATTGCTGTTGAGATTAGATTGCAGAACAAGGTGGGTTGTGTCTTGCTGACCCTTTCCTTGGCTCTTTTGCCTTGTTTGGCATGATGGGCAAGACGCGATGGCATGAGCTGTCTTTCGCAGAGGATTGTGTGCAAGGAATAAAGAGTGGTCTCCGGCCAACAACTGCTGAGGAGCCAAGGTGTCATTCCACCAGCTCATGAGGACAGGAGGTACAACAATAACCAAGTGAGTGACCTGTCCCCAAACTCGGCTTTCAGATTACTGTACCTCAGACTGACATCTTGATCTCAACTCACGGAGACTCCGACAAGGGGCCAAGTTGGGGAAAGACTAAATTCTTGACGTATAGTAACTCTTAGATGTATTGTTTCAAGTCACTATGTTCTGGAAAAAATTTTTATCCAGCAAGAAACAACTAGTATAGATGTCTGTGTGAATCGCTAGGTGGTACCATTAAAAACTCCCTGTTTAGCATTGCCTTTGGCAGAAGATTGTAAGGGAGAACAGTAGACAGAGCTTGGAAGGTTTTTTTTTAAAGTTGTGTATTTTAAAAAGCCTGCCTTAAACAGAACATTAGCAAGCAAAAATAAGGACATTGAAGCTATTTGACAGCGAGAGCATAAAAGGAAGTGAAAAATATGGTATTGCAAACTGGCAGAAGGAAAATTCTTGTTAATAGTGAAAGAAAATTCAGTGGATCTGTCATCTGTAATTAAGTTTAAATAAAACTAAAACTAATAATTTTGATGATCTACCAAAGGCATTTTCAAACACAGTATTTAAGAGGCTGTTTGATTTCTTATCACTACTCATTGAAAATAAAAAAAGAGAGAAAAACATTGACTGTAGGATGCTGAAGTAGGACAAAACTCTGTGGTGACCCTCGCTGCCCCACACTCTTGTGTATTTCCATTCCTTTGCATATGGATTAAAAGAGTAAGTGGGATAAATGTCATTACTGTGATCAAATTATGTTAATTGTTGAAAATGGAATCAAAATCCTTAATAACTTTGCTTTAATTCAAAGGGTGTCAAAGGTTGCTGTCTGTTCAGATGGAGACTTTAAAATAGGGTAACTTGTGAGAGGGATTTTTCTGCTGGATATAGGGAGAAGTAAACCATCATGCTTAATGGCCTATTGAGAGCGGTGGCTGTAGAATCTTAATTACTCCATACCACAACAATTAAAACTTATTTTTTCCCAGTGACCTGAATACTTGAGGCTTTTCTCCACTGGAAGTTGTACCTTGGTTATGCCATGCCAGTTGAATCAGATAGGCAAGAAACTTCCTGGTTATAAATTTTCAACTTGCCTTGGTTATTGCTGAGAGAGATATTGTCTCTGTACATAGTCCCTTCTAGTCCAGCATTGTTCTGCTGTAATAGGACGTATCTGTGATAGGAGACAAAACCTTGTAAAAACACCTAAGTTGTCTCTATTAAAATGCAGCCTAAATGTGCTCTTTGTCTTCTTGGGAGTAAATGCTGAAGTCATTTCACAAAACTGCAGCAATGACCTTGCTGTTGCGGGATCCACAGATCTCTCTCAGTGCTGCAATTTCTGTAACTATTGTCTTGTCTCACACTTTGTCTTCACAACTATGAAAAGAATAGAGTATATAATAATGAATATTATCTCAGAAACAAAGTTTAAAAAAGGAAAGAAGGAAAAAAAAAGTAGTCAACTAGCTATTCCCAAAGTGAACCAAAATTTAGCAATTAATAATTAGAACCTTTAGGAAAAAGAACAATGGAATCATTTGAACACAAAACTAAATCTAAGTAATTATTAAAATATTTACACAAAACCCACTGAATGCTGCATTATTACTTTAAAATATGACAAATTATCTTAGCATGTCTAAATCCAAATTTATAAACAATACATACTGAGTTGGAAAATTTGATAATGGACTGATCATTATTGACCATTTTCTTTTTCCCCCCATATTATTGATATGTATAAGTGCAAAATTTAAGGTTTACAATGGAGTTGAGCAATTTGTGCACCTACGTATCTTGTCAAGGTGACAAGGGCTTTCCCACTCTCCTTTTGTTCCTCCGCCTCCCCACCCTTCCATCACTCTCCACCCTACTCCCCTTGTTCACTTTGTTTTTGGTTTTAAGTTCCATGAGATATTTGTGATCTGGGTCTCTCATATCAGAGAGACCATTCGATGTTTCACTTTCTGCTTCTGACTCACTTGACTAAGCATGATGGTCTCAAGTTTCTTTTATTTGCCTGTAAAAGCCTCCAAGCTGTTGGACTTCATAGATGCATAGTATACCATTGTGTATAAATACCACAGTTTGTATATCCATTAGTCTGTTGATGGGTATTTTGGTGACTTCCATATTTTAGCTATCGTTAGTTGTGCTGCTATGAACATGGGTATACATGTAGCTCTGTTGTGTTTTGACCTCTTTTCGAAATATTCTCAGGAGGGGTGTCGCTGAGATCCTTGTACTTTTTCATGGGATAGAAACGATGTGATTTAATGGTTAACTTCATTCTCAAGGAATGTATAGACTAGCAGGAAAAACATATTTTAAGAAATACAATGGTTTTTGTATAAGTAAGTGGAAGATGAATTATATGACTGGAAACAAGTGGTGTGGGAGACACTCTAACTCGCTTGGCCAGGAATAGTTTCTAAGAGGAAAGGTGCAAATTTGTTCATTGATTTTTCTTTTATGCAATTAGTATTTATAAATATCCAACATGAGTTGAAGTTCTAGGTAGATGTATTAAAAAAAACTTTATTTAAAACTGCATCTTTCAAAGAGTTGAAATAACAGTCACAAACATACATGCCTCCAACAATGGTGTACCTGACTATATAACACAAAAACTACTAGACTTAAAAATAAAAAATCAGAGAGACTCCAATTTAATTATAATGGGGAATCTTAACACTCTTGTCTTCCAGGAAGGCAGGACAACTAGCCAAAATGAAAGAAAGAAAGAAAGAAAGAAAGAAAGAAAGAAAGAAAGAAAGAAAGAAAAGAAGAGAAATCAACAAAGACATAGCAGGTCTGAGCAACACCGTGGAAGAAATGGATCTGACGGGCATTTACAGAGTTTTTAAGCAACGTCAATGGAATACACACTCTTCTTAGCTTCTTATGGAAAAATCTCCAAAATGAACCATATTCTAGGCCATAAAATGAGCTTAAACTAACACAAAAAAGCAATAATTCCACATATTCTGTCAGATCATAGTGGAATTAAACTAAAAATTAATGACAACACAAGCAAAAGGTAGTACTCAAGCAAATGGAGACTGAATAGTATTCTACTAAACTAACAGGTGATAAAAGAAATCAGGAAAACAAAAAATCAAAAAGCTTATAGAGACAAATGACAATGGAAGCACATCACAACACAACCTCTGTGACATAATGAAGGCAGTGTTCGTAGGGAGATTCATTTTTACACACACATATAAAATAGAACCAAGATATCCCAAATAAATAATCTAATGATACAACATAGGGCCCTAGCAAATCAAGAACAAGCCAGCCCAAATTCAGAAGGAAAGAAATTATAAATACAGAGTAGCAATTTATGAAAATGAAAATTTAAAAAGCCACAAAAGATGTATGAAGCCAAAAGTTGCTTCTTTTGAAAGATAAACTAGATCAATAAAACCCTAGCTAAACTCATAGAAAGACAGAAATAGAAAACCTACGTCAATGCAATTGACAATAAAAAGATAAAATTACAACAGACAGCATGGATTCCCAAAGGGTTATAAGAAGTTATTTTGAAAACCTATACTCCAATAAATTGAAAGACCTAAGTAATGAATGAGTTGCTAAATGCATATCAACCTCTAAATTTGAAGGAAGAAAAGTAAGACATTGAATAAACCAATATTCAACTACAAAATTAAGGAAGTAATAAAGCCACTTCCATCTATGAAGAGCCCAGGGCGTGACAGACTCATGGAAGGTTTATAAAAAGAAGTTCAAGGAAGATTTAATGGCAGTACTCATCAAACTCTTTCAAGAAAACAAAAGAAAGGAAAATTACTAAAATATTTTCTCAAAGCTAGCATAAATTTAATACCCAAATCAAATGCCTAACAAAAAAACTACAGGAGTATATCCCTAATGAATATAGAGGTAAAAATGCTCAACAAAATTTTTGTCAACAGAATGGAGCAAAGCATAGAGAAGGTTATAGACCACGTGCAAGTGCGCTTCATCTCAGAGATACAGGGATGGTTCAACAGACACAAATCAGTAAGCGTAGCACACCTAATTAACTGATGCAGAGATAAAAATCATAGGATCATCTCAATAGATACAGAAAAAAGCATTTGACAAAATTTACCATTCATTTATGATATAGACTCTGAAGAAAATAGGAATTGGAGGAGCTTACCTCAGACTTACCCAAGCCACCTATAACAAGTCCTCCACCAACATCGTTCTAAATGGAGAAAGACTAAAAGCATTTACACTAAAATCAGGGACCTGTAGTTCATGCACATTCAAAAAATCTATGTGGAAAATAAAAACTAAAAAAATCAAAGACACAATTTTAAAATGAAGAATTGAAATGATAGACAGTTCTCAGAAGAATGAATGGCCACAAATACATTAAAAAATGTTCGACTCCCTCAGCTATCAGAGAAACGTAATCAAAATGACATTGAAATGCCACCTTACCTCAAAAAGCTATAAGGCTGGTTAGAGTTCAGGGGACAAAGAACGCTTGTATTTTGCTGGAGAGCCGGTAAACTGATTCAGTCACTATGGAAAGCAGCACAGTGACTTCTCACAAAACTGAAAGTAGATATTTCATTTGACGCATATATGCACACCATGGAGTACTATTCTGCCGTAACGACGCATAGGTTTAAGTCATTTGTTGGTCAACAGATGCAACGTGCAACACTCATGCTTAGCAAAGCCAATCAAAGTCATAGGCTAATTATCACTTAGTTTTTCTAATATGAGAAACTCATAATATCATTGAAAAATAGAGTCAGATGGGCAACATGTTGGTCATGAGGGTGGAAGGGGAGGGCAAAAGGGCGGAAGAAGGGAATATGAAATTGACCCAATCTATATGTACACAAAAGTCTTAAGTTCATGTTGTATCGCATATCCTTATGAATAAAAATGAGGGAAAAAGCAAACCTGTAGATATTGTACCAGGCCACACATTTAGCTATTTTTATTTTTCTCACTACATACATACATACATACATATATATGAGATACATAATGTTTACAATAAACTTGAGTGTTTGTGCACATATGTATCACATCAATACTATTTGATCTCTTCCCTCCCCATTTTTGGCTGGCCCACACCCTTCCCATCCCCCTGTAACTCCCACCAATAAGTAGCGATTTGAGTGGTAAAGTGAGTCAGACGGAGAAGACTATGTAAAATATAGCATGGTTTCTCTGACTTGGGAAACCCAGAACACAGGCATTCTATAGAATCAAAAGAGTGTGATAATGGAAGTTCACTCTTTTTAGTAAGAAATGCATGAATTTGCCCCTAAATTTGTACAAAATTATTAAGCTATAACCTATTTTAAGTCACTGACTACATTTGTTTCGAACTCTCCTTAGACTCAATTTTCACTGAGCTACTGAAAGAAATCATCATTATTATTTTATACGTTTAGTGCCATCACTTAATGATGTGATATTATCACCTTAGCTGGCTTCTTGTATTTAATGCTCACATGTTTTCAACAAAGAAGTGAGGTTTAATCCAGTCCAGTAACTCTTGTAGCCACAGAAATCTTTTGTTTCTATGGATCAATGAAGATGTGGGTCTTAGTGTTCGTACTTTAGAAAGAATTTGTACCACAACTTACCTTTTTTGTTCGATTTTTGTATTGTTCAAATCTTTTATCTGCCTTCTATAAACAGAAAGCTGTAATCTGTCACTCGTAGTGTTAAAAGTGTCACCCGAGGTGAGAGTTGCGAGCAAATGTTTGCTGAGTACAAACCAACAAGGTTGTGGGTAAAATTGGTTTTGTCAGTACATAAAGTGCACAGCACTCTCTACCCTTTTTTGGACAGCACTCAGCGTTACAGAAGCCCTGAGCATGCGCCTGGCAGCCCACATGCCACTGCCGAAAGGAGGAGCCATTTCTTTCACGCGCCCGTTTAAGAAGTACCTTGACGAGATCATTAACAAGGAAAACAAACACGGCAAAGCGGAGACCCTGGTAGGCCAACAAGGGCCCGCTGGGTTCATCCTCTTCACAGTTTCTCAAGCTTTCAACTCTATTGCAAATTATACTTAGTACTTTCTGACTTTATTCTTAGTTTCCCCAACGTATGGATGGGAATCTAAAATAGCAGTTCATTTTCTGCTGTTTCTGTGCTACAAAGCTTCAGTAGGTGTTGGAATCTGCATTTGAATTCGCTGCACCAACAATTTGAGATTTCTTTTACACACCCCTCTGCTGGCAAAGAGATGCACTGTGGTAATAAAATTCTCCTGATTGTTAATGTCCCTCTGATTACGTTTTGACATGGGTGGAAACTATTTTTCTTTATCCTCAGCTGAGAAATATCCTAACTGACTGGTGTGATCTTGGATGACTACATCCATGAAATGAGATGAGTTTGCATCTCCTTCCACACAGCCATGAAAAAAAAAGCCTTTCCCTGTGCACTCACTGACCACGTGTAACAGAACAAAGATTAACAGGTACCACTTCTGCCTTAGAATGAGTTTCCTGGGGTAAATTCTGAGGCAAGAAAGATGTGAAGATTCTGAGATGAGATTTTGGAGCTGCTTTCAGATGACGTCTATAAGGATTGAGGAAGCCAACATCGGTCAGAGGAGAACACCAGCCAACCCTGTGGGGGACTGTGGGGACCAGAGAGTCAGTCAGTGCTGCTGAATGTCCAAGAAAAAATGATCTGGGTATGGATGATCTGGGAATAGTGTATATGCCTGTAATCACAGCTTTCTCTCTCTCTCTCTCTCTCTCTCTCTCTCTCTCTCTCTCTCTCTCTCTCTTTCTTAATTATGGGCAGTATTATAGGAGTTGACTTTATCCTGAGTGAAATTTTTGTTCCTTCCACTGTGTGAAGAGAGGGATAAATTAATTGAGAGTGAGATTTTCAAGACCTGGCAAACGTTAAATAATAAAATAGAAGTTCTTTACAGAATGAAGTGAGTACATATGGAATTTTGGTCAGTGGTCCTAGGTCAGGAGATCATGGATTAGAGGCTCATGGGGCAAAGAATATTTCAAACAGAGGGAATTGGTTATGTGAAATACCAGATACGGTAAAAGAGGGGAGACAGATTATGTAGGCACTTTCAACGTGGTAACAAAAGGCCAAAATATGACTGAAAATATAATTGGATTTGAACCCAGGCTACAGAGTTGAGTATTCATTTACATAAATATAAGTAATGCACAGTAAAAAGGGAAAGAGAAATTAGGTGCTCCAATCTTCAAAGAATGAGAGTAGACACGGAACTATTAGACTACCAAGTAGGAGTAACATGCATTATGTTTTACATTTTTGTTTACATATTCATTTATTTGTTTTAACATGCAAAGGCGGAAGAACTCCTAGCAGCAGCGGAGAGAAGTGGGCGGGACACCTGCCTCATGTCCAGAACTCCTGCACATTGTGTTATAAGGAGAAAAAACAAATCATCTGAAAGAACTCCTGCCCAGCAGCGCTCTTAAGGGGGTGGCACGTTTTAACTAACTGGAGCAATAAAGTAAAGAAACATTGGGAGAAAGATGGTCTCTAAGTTGTAGGGGACTTTGAGAGACTTGGAACTGGGTCAAGCAGGTAAGTTAGGAGATGTCAGTCAGAAACCCAGCTCGTTTATGTTCTTTGCATTTTGGTGTATTCTAACCCTAATTTTCTGGAAAGTCTGAGTACTTAATAATCTCAATTTGTTTTGCTTGTTGAAATTTTACAATTCTCAGATTATCCTCTGGGGTGTGATGACCCTTACAGACTTTCTGGAAAGCTGCCTCTAAGTATTCTGCTGACCTCCCCATATGGGAGACCTCTGAAGTCCCTGGACACTACTTGTGTGAGCAATGTTGAAACTCCCCCAGATGTGCTCCAGAGAGAGAAAATGAAAAGCATGGTAGAGGCATAAAAAGAGCCGCTTTGTTCTGTAGTGTCCCTCTGCACTTCAGTAACGAAACTTTGCAGGTGCCAGTTAGTAGAAAACAGATACAATGTTCACATTCAGTTTTACAGGAAAGGATAAAAAGGTTCTTCTTAGAGATGAGAGAAAATAAATAGATCATTCTTACATAGACTTCCTCTTATATAGATCTCTTATTTCTCAAAATATATAGCGTATGAACCGCAAAGTCATTCTTAATTTAAGGTGTATATCATAGTCTCAAAGATGATGTCCTACGTTCACAGGACTGAATCTCTAAAAGACATATCAGCTCAGCCTTCAAAAGCCTACGCCATCGACACATCAATATAGCTGATTCTGGTGACGATTGATTGTGATACCATTAGCAAAGCTCACGAGCATGTGCCCACAGTCATATTTTCATTGCTGTACAGTACAATTTTTGATATATCAAAAACTTTCTAAGTCTTCAATGGTAATGACGTGGGCGCTGTGCATGAAAAGCAAGTTCATATTTTGTTGTGTTTAATCAAGATGGATAATGGGCCCTTCCAAGTCAGAAGGTTCCTCTGAGTGATTTGCTTGCCTTCTTGAGGATGAGACCTCAAGGTTGTCTGTGCAGCAGCAGACAGACCATGCAGCAATGACGTACCCAGTCAGTCTTGGAGAGCAGGTGACCAAACACCGGTCTCGTGACCCTCTTCAGCCTTGCTACTATGGCTACTCTACGCACCCTCTGGGCCAGCAGTAAGATGACCACTGAGAGGGACTGAATTCTGTCATCCAGCCAATTGATCTTACCCACCCCATTACTGGGTTTATATTTCATAGCTAATATTAGATGACACGTGAAAATACACAATACAAAGATGTTCATATTTGGTGCCTACTTTCTACTTTCTATTCACGTTTCTTTTTCCAAATTTCCACATTCCTCATGGTCTCTGTTGCCACTGCCAGTGGGGTTTTATGTATTCTTTCTTTGGTCATTTATTTTTCCACATAATTGGTGTAAGTGGGTGCTTGGCTCAAAGTTAGGACGTGCTCTTCCTCACTGGAATATTATTAATGTGCGTTATCATGTACTCTTTTGAGGTGCACACAGGTGACAAGCAGATTCATTAACCAAACTTAGATTTTTCTCCTTCTCTAGAAAGTGAGACTAATAAATTGTTATTTGCAGTCATTCTTCTGAATGGTGTCATTGGTACAGTAATAAGTAATATGGAAATGTACTTTTTATAATACTCAGCTTCACCCCTCCAAACGGTCAGGCCTGATTCTGATGTTACTACTCCAGTCTTAGGAGGGACTGTTAGGAGATCTGTCCAACTTCATGAGATAATAGATTCAACAGGATCCAGCTACTTTGGCCGCGTGTTCCATGAAAACAAAAACATGAGATACTCTGTGACAATACTGTGTGCTTTAAATAAAACCACATAAAATGTAAGCAATGCTAGAAACAGAAATCATTGCTGTTTTGAAATTCATGAGCAGCCGCAGAGCTACCTGCCCAATAGCCAAATTCCAGGAAATTCAAATGAACAGTGAACAGTAAAAGTGGAAAAAATGGAATAATGAATATGTATTTAAAACCATGAACATAATTGAACTAAAACATTGACTTCACATGCAACTAAATACTACTAGAAAAACTATAAATTTAGAAGCAAGAGATACCCCGATGTATCTGATAAAAACAAGGTTGAAGGTAGGACACGGAAATTACTTACATTAAGAATGCCACTGAGCCTACAGTAACTTTGTCACTTTTTTTCTCAAATGTTGAGATCCTGTAAACTCTGGCCCTATCCTGAGGTCACAGAGTCTAAGAAATGTAGGGGTTACATAAACCCTTGTGTATATTTAGCATAGTTTTTGCTATTTGTTTGAGATGTTCATTAAACGATATTGCTTCTCTATGTATTTTCCACATCTTCTGTGTGAGGTTAAGATTGATAACCCATTTCATGATGTTTCCTTGATAATTAGTGATATATAAGTGGTCTGTACAGGGTTCTTGGCTTTAATAAAAACAGTTCTTGGTGGGCTGAGGGTGTAGTTCAGCAGTTAAGGCATTTGCCTAGCAAGCACAAGGTCCTGGGTTTGATTCTGCGGCACCTCATAAACCAGGCCTGGTGGTGTACACTTGCAATTTCAGCACTTGAGAGACCAAGGCAAGAGAACTGCTGTATATTTGAGACCATCCTGGGGACTAAATAGTGACTTCTTTCACTATAATCTGTGACAAATCATACTTATTTTGAAATGTGCTAAGCTCTTCCCAATGTGAGATATTTGACATAGGAAATCTGTTTGCCAAGAGAAAGACATTTTAGTATGACTTTTGTCAATGTGCCATGAGAATTATCAGGCTAATGAGTATGAATAGAAAACATTGATGAGTAGGAAATGATCTAAACTTTCCCTCAAACCAGGTTATTAGTTATTTCAACAAGAACTCCTTGTTTAGTTCCATTAGTGTAGAACACTCTATGAAGCAGGTTGAGCCTTGAAATGACTGTAAGAAACAAAACTAAATCTTGAAGATGAGTTTTTGCATTTAAAACAAACTTGCACCCTGTGTTCCCCAAGACAGAGTTCTGTTTGTGAAAATGTAGATTTGTAACTTCCTCAGTCTATCTGGACAAACAATAAGTGATAGTATTTCCTTTGTTTACAACTTTCACTATAGCATTTTTAAAAAAGTATGTCTTCCTTTATCTTTAGTGGGAAAGTAGCCACAACACTCTGCAGTAGCTTGTGAACCCTCTGAAGACTTTTAAACAGCATTTCTACCTGAAAACCATTCTTTGGTGATACACAAAAAATATATTTGTACTTTTAGGAAGATTAAAATTGAGGGAAATTACTTGAATGTATTATTCCACTCTTCTATTTTTGAAAAAAGTTTAAAACTGGAGACAATTACATCAGTGTATTTCTCCAACTGTAACAAACATACTCATTTTATCTTGCATTGATTTTCACCCTTTTGCTTACCAACACCACAATACTTATGGCACTGGTCACAAGTGCTTTATATGCATTAGACCTGAAATTTAAAAAGATTAATTTAAAACCCTTTTAATACTAACATTCATTATCAAATTATATTTTCTCAGTGACTGTTTATTTGCTTCAAGTAAGGACATAATTATGCTGCCACAAAAAAATGGCTAATTCAAATCATCCTAATACCTTTCAATAATTATCAGAGTTAGTTTTGTCCGTGTTGGTAAAATACTGCAGTGGTTCGCAATCACTAGCTGCATGACAACCCACGTGGTGCTGTCAGTTGTTAGTTCTCTCAATCAAGTGTTTAACCTTACACTTGATGCAGAAATAACTCTTGCTAAAATTATGAAGGTCATTATCTGAGTTCTAATGATGGTTGCATAACTCTTTAGGGTATCTAAATTTCAGTTCTTATTATTAATTAAGAAGTTATAACTTGATCTGACAAACTATAATTGGCCCAAAATATGAGTTAGTAACTCCAACTATTAGCAAATTCCCTTTCAGTACATACAGGCTAAGAATTAACAATGTACTATCCTAGAAAAGCATAACACAAAGTTAATAAGGTAAATTTCAATACATATATGTATATTTTTAATGCTCAAAGTGAAATGAATCATAAGACTGTGAGAAATCCTGTTAAAAATCACATGCAAAATAAAGCTGTCTGAAACTCTGAGCTAAGATCAAGAAAACAACACCATATACATTAAAAGTTGAAATCTGTAGCCATGTACAAAGAAACACAGCACATCTACTCATTATAGAAAATCCTTGCTTCAATAGTCTTTTAAAAGTTAAGACAGCTAGAGTGAAACATTAAGCTAACATCGTGAAAATAGGTGTAGAAACTTAGGAATGCAAGAAGGAAGTGAGAAGCTTTAAAAAGGCAGTCATTACAAGGCTTCCTCTTTGATCATGGGTAAACGGCTGATACCTGAAGAAACACAGGCCAGGTGACGTCACATTTATTCTGGCTCTCTCATTGAGAACGTTTGTCAAAGTCACTGCTCAAGGAAATGGAACACAGGCAAAGAAAAGGAATTTTTCTAGGCTAGGGAAATAAAGATTAATGTGGCCAACGTCATCAGAGATCAGCAACAGGTTCCACCCCC